>JBAMCP010000415.1:19377-45983 GCA_037075105.1 Lissocephala sabroskyi | reverse complement strand
GCTGTTAATCAAGTCGATATGCCTGCCGCCGCAAATCCATACGATCGTCCCAGGCCGCAGCTCAAATGAACCGTTATCAATTATGTAACGGGTGCAAGGAGCGCATCAAACCCATCCAGTCGGTCGGGTCGGCAGGACGGTGGCTTGCAATTAAACGTTGTAATGCAAATGCCCAGGCAGATAAAAAGCGATGATATGGGATCCGTACGATATATCGAAAGGGGTGAGGGTTGCACGTCTGCTCGGCGCTGCTGTCGAAGGCTCAAGATGATGGGCCAAAGGTTGTTGAACTGCCCTGAGCTCTGGCCTGTCCGAGAATAGCAGCCCGACTGACTTCCTTGAAGGACATTTGTCTTGATCGTGTTTCAAAAGTTAGGGGAAATCTTAGAAGATCTTCTGAAGGTCGAAACGTTTTATGGGTTACAAGGAAGATGAGAGGAGGAAGGGGAGGAGGGAACTGATGGAATTTGATATGGTTTTTGGCTGGGAAAAGAAAAGGATGAAGAAGTTATTGTTAAGTTATTCAGATTTTGGTCATTTCCTCAAAGGATATAAGATTGCGTTGTCGTGTCAAGGAATTCTTGCAGAGGGGTATCTTTTCTTAGAATCGATCCTTACAAAGTGAACATCAATGGTAAATTTCTATGAGATTATAGATGAAATAATGATTTAAAAGTTGGCTAAGTGATGAAATAGTATTTCAACCAGAAAGGTCTTCAGAAGGCTCTTAAAAACTTGTGCTGTTGATCGAGAACTTTGGGATATTTTATTAAACTAAATGAGTCCAAAAGTATAGAGAATTTTTTAATTATTCCGGCATCCGATCCTTCACCAACTTACCTCAAAATTTGTTCATAAAGTAACAAAGATATTAAAATATTTCTATACATGAAAACAAGCGTAGAAATTGCGTTTTAAAAAATACAAAGCTTTGGGTCTTGAGAATAACTTTATTTCAAAAATGTACAAAATATTTCGCTTCGTCTTTATACAAGTAACGTTTCAAATACTTTAAAAAAGTCATATAAAATCGTCACTTTATTTATTTTAATACAAAGTTTTCTTATAACGAACTAGAACAGAGAATACAGATCTACTCTTGAATTACAAAGTTATTATGCATTACATTTTTCGGCTTTACATTCAAATTAATTCAGCAGCCCAAATAACTCCCATCGTCTTCTGCAAACACTCCAATTCATTTCCTTTTAGAAATGAACTAAAAGTTCCATAAAACTCTTCGGTTAATAGACCAAAATTCCCCTAACATCTCCCAATTATTACAGCATTTATTATCACATTTTTTCACTCATTTTTAAGGCACATTTCATTTGCCTGATCACTTGATTTATGTTGATCGAAAGCCCTCCAAGAGCACGGTATTAAGTTCCTACGATTATCGGAATCGGGCACGTAGGAACTCTATACCTCGCTGGTGGTAATAAAGGCTTCGTTTTTCGTGGAAAAAAAAATCAATTTTCACTGGCACTTGGCAAAAAGTTTGCATTGTTGGCTTGTTTAACTTTCTACTTACCCAGAACGGCCATTTAAACGGATTATGTGCGTGTTTTTTCGGGCTGCTAATAATGAAATTGATTTTCCTATCAGTTGAGCCAAAGGAAGTTGCTGTTTTTATGCTGCGACAGTCTTAAAATTTTATGCACGCTCCCATTAGCCGCCGTCGCCGCCGTCGCCGCCGTCCCATCCAAATGGAGAGGGCATTAGCCGGCGTTGCTGTAAGTAAGAAAAGTGATTATATTTTTTGGCGGCCGAGACAACCATTCGATTCTGGATGGAGGAAAAGAACTACCTACCGTTGGCTAGATGGGGTTGGGTTTCTTTATAAGACACACGACTGAGTGGCTGACAGTTCGACCAACATGGCAATCGGTTGGCGGCCGGGCCGGCAAAAGAAATAAATCGCCAGCCGGCAGACAGCAAACATGGCAGGTCCCCACACTCGGATTGTTGGCGATTGAAATTGAAACAATTCAAATGCTAGGCAACCTTGAATTATCTCGATAATTTTCCACCCGCTTGTGGGACGACAGCAACCAACGGCCGATCGGTCGGGCGGTCCCACAAACAAAGACCAGCGACCGGACCGAGAGAGGGTGTTGCTGGGGGGCTGGGGTGGGTCAGCCCCCGCTGGGCAAACCGCTAATTACCACAAAAACTAATCAACTTGATTGATTTATCTGACAGAACTGCACAAGTTGACATTTTGAAACGGTTGGGCAATGAAACAGCCAACCGAAGACAACAAAACGTGTTGGTTGTCCCGTTGAAATTAACGCCCACCGTTGGCCAACAAACAGCGACAGCCACGACCAACTCACTTGGCTGCCCAGAAATTATCATTTCAATTTTATGCAAAATCTAATGCATTTTGATTGTCAACCCAACTTAATTATTCCTATACGCCAAGCCAAAGGGCCCAAGGCATTTACAAGGGACTCAAGGGAATTAGAGAATTAAGGTTGCTTTCTGGTATTCAACCAGCCAATAAGCTCTTCTGAGATCTTTGGAAATCTAAGAGTATTTAATAATCGTCGTGCTATTTTGCATGTGCTTGGGAATTTTGACTGCTGTCGGAGTGGAGGAACATAAATCAAATCAATTTAAAAGTCCAAAGTCTGGAGGACTTCAAAGGTTGGCCAGAAGGCTCCCTGGGGGTTTTGTTGGTTGTTCCACCAAAACGAATTCACTGCACATGCGCAGCCGAGATTCGCTGGCGCCAACGGTCAACTACATAAACTGGCAAGTTACGCTGATTAGCAATCTCGGCGAACAACCAAACAGACAGACAGCCAGTCAGTCAGTCAGTGAGGCAGATGGAGAGCCGGCTGGCTGCCAGAATTGCCAGTTGCCAGTTACCGGATTTGATTGACAGTTTGCATACAGAAAACGCCAAAAAGGCCCGGCCAAGACTCGCACATAAATCGCCGCCAATGCCCATCAATTTTCCTTTTGGCCGGCCAAGTCGACGGGGCCACAGCCACAGCTGCCGCTGCTGGCCTGGAGGATTGACGGAGCTGCCTTCGCGAAGTTGACGTTTTTATCGTTTGGCTTGAAGTGTTGACACTCGGGATCGCTAATGGTGATCGTGATTAGGCGGTTGGTTGGCGGATCACCAATTGCCGGTCTTAATTGTTTTCAGATTTCGAATTTAATTTCCTCAACGGCAACGGCAATCACTCGGCCAGTGAAGCCAACCCACCCACATTTCGGCCCACAAGTTGGCCAATTTTTTGCTGCAAAAGAATCAATTAAGCGGGCGAAATTGAAAAGCTGCAACGGCAACAGCAGCACCGAAATTAATTACACCAAGTAAATTAAAATGTATCAACTTGGTTGGCACTACAGCCACGCCCCCTGGCACGCCCACACCCCCATCAGACTGCCCGCCTCGCTGGCAATTGAAAAGGTGAAACGTGTAGCGAAATTTTGATGAATTTTTTGCCCACACTCGCGCCAAAGACGGGAAACAGAGAGAGAGCGGTAGATTAAAATGGTCAGGAATTTTTGTGAGATTAACTTTTCTAGGCCTGGACAGGCCCGGCCCACCTGCCGGGCTGG
Organism: Lissocephala sabroskyi; assembly: GCA_037075105.1. Classification (NCBI taxonomy): domain Eukaryota; kingdom Metazoa; phylum Arthropoda; class Insecta; order Diptera; family Drosophilidae; genus Lissocephala; species Lissocephala sabroskyi. The sequence goes on along the minus strand of JBAMCP010000415.1, from coordinate 42,404 downwards.
GCTCTCTCCCGAGGGCTGTGGGCAGTGCGTGCATCCAGAACTTTTATGGCGATCATTATCGTTATTGTTATTATGTTGAATTTTATTGCTTTATAAGCGTATTTTAATTTTTGCCTTTCGCCGGCCACAAAATTTATGTGGCTCAGTCATCTTCGCATCAGAAATAAACCCGCAGACTGAAAACCATCACCATCACCAGCTCCCAATCCCCCTAACCTCTCTCCAAGGGGCAACCGGGCCAGCCATCCCAGAGGTTCGTTCGGTTCGAAGTCCGAGGCTCGTAAAAAATGCACATCACATGCAAGCGACGACTGCAGAGCAGCAGCCACCTGACGACGACTCGTTGCCCGTTGGCCGGCCAGTGTAGTCTTTGTTTGTCTGTCTGGCGGTCCCCGCAACTGTCCCTGTCCAGGTCCAGGCCTCGGTCCGCCTGTCCGCATTGATGTGGCGTCGCGTCAGACGTGCGACGTTTCATGTGCTCTGTCAACGCGCCGTCTTCTCGGCCGTCCGGGGCCACGTCAAATGTCTTTTGTGAAAGGCAACCAAATTACGACTGCTCACACACGCACACACAGCCACATACAAAATCGGCTTATGAATTTGGCTATATAGACATCCCCCAGGACAGTAGGGCTTCCTTTATGATGAACAAGACAGATTGAATTTGGGGGTTAAGGTTTGCAAATATTCAGCGTATTCATAATATTTTTTCCTCTTTCCATTTTAGCTTATCGATGGCACCAACACATTCTATTGGAGTTCAGGAACATTCAGTCAGCATTCCCTAAGGATCTTCGCCAGGCAGGTGAGTGCGATTTGCTAACCTTTGAGGGTTCTATAAGCTTTTCATAAACATAATTCAGTGGGGTCAAGAGGTGAGCTTCTCAAGCCACTCAACTCATTGTTCTTTTGAATTGATTCGAGGCTTTGAGTACTTAATATTCAGAAAGCTATTTACAAACAGAAAATAAGGGAATTTGCCTTCATATGCTTTCAACCTAGGTCGACAAATAGGTAGAAACGAGAGTCCTCTCAACGATTCTTCAAGATCCCCAAGCATTCTCACAAATTTGTGTCTAACCCTCATCGATTTTGGCTACGAACTCGTGCCTTTCCCTTGAGCTGCCTGTAGGCAATCCCAATGCCAACTTCCTGCGCTTGGCGTACGCTTATTGTTGGGGCAGACTGTAGTTGGGTTTGGAGACTTTGTCGGCGCCATAACAAATGAATAGATGCCATTGCTTATGATTCGAATGCGGCGCTGAGGCTGGGCAATTTGCTGGCCGCTGTCGATTGGCATTCGAAAGAGAAAAGAAAGCCGATCCAGAGGCTTGGCCGAAACGGCCAAGACCACAGGACGGCCGGCTGTGGCCAGGCAATTGGTGTGCGTAGCGTCGCTTTATGAAGCCATACAATTGGCAAATGGCAGATGGCAGAGCGGCTGGCCGCCTTTGACGCTGATTGATTGCATTTGTAACTAATCTGTACATTTATTGAGTTATCTGCCCGGCATATATAATTTCGGGTCCTTCCCCGCGGCCCCGGGCAGCAGTCGACGAGGCGTCGAGTTGGCCAATTAAAAGCAAACGGTTTCTGCGCCGCAATTAAACGGCACTTAGCGGCCAGGCGGCAACTGTGTCCTCCCCTGGCGTCGGTGGGCGGGAGGCATGCAAAACCGCTTTGACTTGATCGTTTCCTCATTTGACGGCGGTCACATTAAAATTCCAGCAGGCCAACATAAAAATTCGCACTGATTTGGCATCGCGGCCGGTTTGGCCGGCGACATCGACCGGCCACTTGTTGTGCCAGCATTTGGACATTGAACATGGCCACGCAGCACGCAGCTTATCAATCCTGCCACTGCGTGCCCCGCCGCCTGGCCACGCATCGCAAATCGACAGCCCAGCAGCCCAACGGGTTTGCTATTCATTTGCCCCGCCCGTCCGCCGGTGGGGGCACTTCGGCAGCTGCCATTGCCACGGACCCGGCTCTCTACTCTCCAGAGTGGTTATTAATGAAGTCAATCAGCAATTTTGACAGAAATTTATCTATAAGCGTCTGCATTCTGCCAGCCAACATGCATCAGGCGGCACGGAGCACGCTGATCGTTTGCCTACAAGTTGCTAATTTTCCTGGCGTTGAAACATGTTTACCAAACTTCAAGAGGCCGGGATCGGGATGTCCGTGAGACAGGACAGGACAGGAGCTGCGAATCAGCAGCTTAGCAAGTCAACTTGACTATTTTTTCTCCACACCCTAAGCGAGGCGGCAAAAGGGCGTATTTCTTAGCAGCAGGCTGAGGCAGCTTGTGGGCTGAGAGAGTATAAAGAATTCGGTTTGGTTGAGGCTTTGGCTTGTCTTAGTTTATTTATTTTAGTTTGTTTGTAATGTTAATTTGAAACCAGTTTAATTACCTAGACAGCCACTTCCCACTGAAGGTGGGACAGATGGACAGCTGGGCAGACAGGCCGACACTTACGAGTGCCTAACCAAGTTTTGCACTTCATGCAACCCAAAAAGGGGCCTGTGCCGCAGCATGTGCAACATGGCAAAGTGTCGTTGTTGATTCGAAGAGAACATGAAGCAATTGAATGGAAATGAACCGAACTGAAAGCGACTGACTGGGAAACCGGGAAACCGCAACGACGATCATTGATTTTGATTACATGGAAGCGAAGATTCGCCATGAAGATAAGCTAAAGTGGAAAGCTGGATAGTCAAGTGCCCGCCCTGAAATGCTGCGGTAATTAATGCTGAAGTTTTATGCGAATTCTTTAATCTTCATAATTTCCCACAAACAATTTGAATCGGAGCCATAAAAGCTTCCGATATCTCTACTTGTTGCTCTGTATCTTTATCACCGCGATAAGTTAATCGTGGGGATTCTCCTAGTGAGTCGCGTTTATTTCTCAATTTTGCCATTTCATGAACAGAAAAGGATGCAATAAAAATCTTCAAATTGTTGACCAAAAGTCGATAGGCCACTGATATAATTAAGTCGTGAGGGTTTATTTACGGTCCATCCCGGTATGATTGTATTTAAGGTTACAAATCGTAAAACTAAAATAGACAGCGCTTAAGGAATTTATATAAATCCAAAATTTATGAAGGCTACTTTTTTTATTGCAGGGTACGCAGTGGATCTTTCCAACGGTGCAAGTTGAACGGGTGAGCTTAAAAAAAAATTAATTTAAACAATATTAGAATTCAGAAAACAGTTTAGGAATAGAAAGGGGTCAGATAAGGAATCGAATTTTAGGAATTACAGTTCTAATTTGGGGCATGAAAAGAATGAAAGTCAAGGGGTCTGCCAATTATAAGTAGATTTGGAGTAGATTAGAAATAGGTTAGTTGGGAACAGGAACAGAATAAGAGCAGATAAGAAATCGGTTAGAAACAGACTCAGAATACATTCAGAAAAGATTATAAATAGGTAGGAAATAAATTGGAGGGTATAGGGCACTGAATAGCTTGCCATTTTAGAATTCGTTAGGAGGTTTTTAGAGGTTCTTAAGCGAAGAACAGCAGAACAGGGGGCAATTTTTCGTCAGCCTACAGGTTAGGCAACATTTTTTTAGCGTTTTACTTAGACATTTTGGGACAAGCCAGGGAGGATTCAGCAGATTTAGTTTTGCTCAATGGGAAAGCCAGGATTATTGTTAGATTTCAGGGATTTTTTAATTAGTTCAGGGGTAGGTCAGTTGTTTTTTTTAGTTTTTTCAGGGAATTCAAAAATTTTAGGGGGGATAGGCCAGGGTTTTTTTTAGATTTCAGGGATTTTTTAATTAGTTCAGGGGTAGGTCAGTTGTTTTTTTAGTTTTTTCAGGGAATTCAAAAATTTTAGGAGGAGTAGGCCAGGGTTTTTTCTTGTTTCAGCGTATTCAAAATTAAGGGTGGGGTAGGCCAGGGTTTTTCGTTGATTTTTGCGCCTAAAAGTATGCTACGATTTTTTAATTTTTCGGTTTAGACGCCTAAAAGTATGCAACGAATTTTTTTTCGGAATTTTTTCGGTTTAACCGCCTAAAAGTATGCAACGAATTTTTTTTCGGAATTTTTCGGTTCAACCGCCTAAAAGTATGCAATAATTTTTGAAAAAATCAAACAAACACCCTGGCCTACCCCCACGTCGAAAAAATATTCGCTGAAAAGCCCTTGCGGGTCCAAGAAAAAATTATGAGCCTTACCTGATGCGTTGGGGGCCCCCCTGCAGGTCCTGCAACCAAAAAAAAAACGTAGGGTTATTAAATGTCCTTTTTTTGTAATTTGCAGGTAAAAAAAAAAGGAAATACTTGCCTGCAAGGATCTGTGGCCCCACCAGTGTCGTTGGGGTCCGATTAGCTGCTGGGATTCCACAAAATCGGCGATGTCGTTGATCAGGAGTCCTGCTAGCATCTCCGAGGACATATCTCCAAAGGATAAGCTGCGCTGATCGATGTCTGAAAACGATAGAATAATTTATCAATTAATCATTATGTAATTTACTTGTGAATAAATAAATATTTAAAATATACAATCTATAAATAAAAGAATTATTTATTCTTTAATCTCTCCCAATTCCAATTATTTTTATCGGCTCCTAAAAGCACACCGCACATTTTTTGCTAAAGGAGATGGTGGGAAATTTGAGTTTCAATTGAACGATTTGAAAGTCTTTTAGTAACTAAAATTGCTCAGCTTTTTCAAGGCTATCGGATCCCAAAGAGGGCAAAATCGACAGTATCCAGAATCTAATGCCGATGATAGCCTTGAAAAAGGGTTCCGAAGGCTCTTGCAGGAAAGAGAGTAGGAACGAATGAATTTGTCACGCGCCCATCTCTAGGTGAAAACTTAGCCAGTGCCATTTGCATGAAATTCCAATGGTGTCTGATGTTCTGCACGAAACCGCTTCTAGCTCATAAATCGCAAGATTCGATGCTTGTTAAGCAAACGAGCGGCACTGCCGACGGACTGGCGGCGATAAACAAGTTAAGATAAATAGATAATGTTGATAAAAGTAACGGTGAATTAAACTACCAATAGTTGGCTGACGGCAGACGGCAGTCAGCTGCTAATTTGCAGTTGGGCCGCGCGACTCAAATTACACGAATGCCAGCAAATAATTCACAGCTTTCGATGCTGTGTGGGCCGTCGAGAAGCCTGAAGATAAATGGAAGTGTGGCTTGAATTTGTCAGTTGGAAAAACTCGTCTCGTACAAATTCCGCGGTAATTAAAAGTCCGTTAAATGTCCAAACAACAAACGCAATTCATTTATCTTTTTTGGGAGGAGGAAATCAAATTCAACAGTTGGCCGAGAGAAGCGTCGGTCGCTCTCCTGTGACGTAGCTCAATTTGCCTAATTTCTCGCGGTCCTTCTCTCTTCATTTTTTCCTATCTGTCTGCTTTACATTTAATTTCACTTTTCACCAGAGCGCAACATGCGGTAAAAATTTTCTGTGATTTCATTTTCCTTTTATTTTATTTGGCCGACAGGAAAAAAACAACCGCAGCCGCGGGAGGAGCACGAAGAGCAAACTTTTTAATGTCGCCCTCCAAAGGCAGCGCTGCTAATTTGCCAGCCGGCTCGTCCGCCTCGCGGGTGGGCGGTTCTTGGGCGCTCAGAATCGGCAACGGCGACAGCAACGGTGTCGGTGTCTCTGCCTTTATTTTCGCGATTTTTCTTTTCATTTTGCTTGGCAGCAAGGACTTTGCTTTCTTTTTGCCTCAGCTTCTTACCCTTGGCACGTTTCATTTCCTTGCAATGAAATTAAAAACAGCGAGGAGTCCTTGCACACACACACACACACACACACTCACACCAACACACCCACCGAAGGGCCAAGCTTGCCGGCTTGCAGCTTCCAACGGCCAACTTCTCTGTCTGGCTATGGCCTTCTCGCTCTAGAGTCGGTGTGTGTGTGTGTTGGCCTGGCTAAATGAAAATGAGTAAAGTTTGCGTTTTTCACACCCACAAGTCAGCCAGCCAGGCTGGCGGGGAGAGCGGGCGTCGGTCGGCAGGCAGTCCTGCCAGACGCTGGCTGCCTCCGCCGGCTTGTTGATTATGCACTTCGTTCTCTTCAGCTCCTTCGCCCGCTTTCTTCTGCTTCTTCTTTTTCGTCTTGCTCGTCCTCGACCTGCTCGGTCTGGTCTGCTTATTAACCCAGTTTCATACCGAGTTGGTCCACAGCTGCCGGCTGCCGGCAGCCGTCTGTCGTCTCTGAGTCCCCAACTTTCGGTCTCTTTGCCACCCCCTGACGGTCGGCTGCGCTGGGCGCTCGCTTGTGGGTGATTATTTTTTGTCCTTGTTTTAATTTTAATTTTTGTTTGGTCTACAGTTGGGTTTTTTTTCTTATTTTGCTTTCTCTTTGGCTGCTTGTGCGCTGCCGCCCAGCGGGTGTGGGTGGCTTTTTTGGTGACGTCGTCTTTGCCGTCGTCGTTGTCCTCGTCGGTGTCGTCATCATTTTGTTGTGCCGCCTTTTGTTTCTAGGTCAAGAACTTTTGCCGGCTTTTCATTTTTTTATTTGACTTGTGTGTGTGGGTGGGAGGGTCATTGAAATTATCATTTGTCAGCTGTGAATGCTGGGGCCATGGGGGCGTATGAGCAATGCAGAAAGTTAAAGTCAAGAGCAGCGATTTTAGTTCTTTGGGCAAAAGTTTAAGGAGCCAATTAATTTATAAGAGGTCTGAAAAGACACGAACCCTTTCTTGGAAAGCAACGAATTGGAAGGCCTAATGAGTTTCAAGGAATCCTAATTCAATGATTAGAACTTTCAGCTGACCTTCAGTCTGAGAAGACCTCCTTCACCTTTGGATTGTTTTTCATATCGATTTGTTTCTACGGCGGACCATACATCATTTGCCAATCTCCAGGGACCACAATTCGGAGATCTGTGGGGTTTTTGCTGGATACACACACTTTTTCGTGGATGCTTTTTCGTTGATGCTCAACTGTCATGCAAATGACATCACGCACTACAGTCATCAATTTTGTGTAGGGGGCAAAAAAAAAGCTAAAGACGAAATCCTCAGGCATTGAACCACGCCCACGCCCACCCGCCACACACACACACACTTAAAGCTTAAGCAGAACGAGGGCGAAAAAGAGAATGAGGGCTGATGGTATTCTGAAATATTCGCAATTGCGAATCCCGTCGTATTTGTCACAGGATATACAATTTAGAAGGCAGACTGAGCCACCCCTCACAGACATTATTATGATGGAATCCTATTTGTAACAAGGCAAACACGAGGCAGTGCCAATGACAGACCAAGACAGTCGACTGCCGGCTGGCGGCAGCGGGGTTGACGGCTGACACGACGACACTTTGCCTGGGAGCCCGTGGAGCCTCTCAGTAAATTATGCTAATGTCAAAATAATGCATATTCGATGATGTTCCCCCAAATGGGTGTGGCCGTTCGCCATCGCTGCCAGTGACAGTCAGAAGTTTCCTTCAATGCCATGGGAATTTTAAATTGATTTTTTCAATTCTCACACAATTTTGCGTTTTAAAGAATCCACGCCGGCTACTCAAGTACCCCAAACTAATCACGTAACATAAATAATCACTGCCAAAAACGGCCAGTCACTTGCCACCGCCAAAGGCACAAAACGACGGCAAACGCACTCGACAAAGTCGCCCATTTGGCGCTGCCTGGCTGGCTGCTTTTGACACTCGGCCAATATGCAGTAAATCTGGCCCGGAATGTCTTTAGATTTTGGCAAACGACCCGGCCACGCCTCACACCGCCCGCCCACAAGCCCTAAGCGCGCCGCAGCCCAAGTATTCTCACTGGGTACATTTGAAATGGGTTACATATTTTATGCTTAATATTTTACATTTTATTTCGCCTGGGAGGAGCGCCCAATTCCCACAGCTCGCCCGCTTCCCGCCTCTTGTTTTTCCGTGCGTGCGAATTGTCGTCGCTGCCGTCGACTGTACTTTGGTTTCAAGGGGTCGCATAGTTGACTGTTGGCTTGTTGTCCGTTGTTCGTTGTTGGCTGTCGAGTGTTGTTGATGTGCTGCTTTTGTTCGTTGTGTTTTCTTTACTCTTTTTTCAAGGGGGTGGAGAGGAAATTGAAATTTCAGTGGCCAAAATGGCGCTCAAGTTGAGTTCGTCGTCGGCAAAGAAAATTGCGGGAGAGGCCAAAGTCTTCCTCGCAATACCCTTGCCAATGTGAGGAAAGGATTGGCATTTCCCTGATTAGATTTGCTTATACTCTTTCACACTCTTTAATTGGCCTTAATAGATTTGGATTAGATTTAATTGTGTGAAGTATTTTAGTGCCTTTGAGAAATTCTCGCTTAAAATTTCCGATATCTCGAAATCTTTAATTCGAATTCAAATAGCAGACAAAAGCCTGATTAGCTCTTTGGGTAAACGTCAATAGCTCTTCTGCCTTCGATTTACATGGCCAAAAATCAATAAAAATTTTCGCAATTTGCTCGTCAACCCACCACCACAGCCGCCACCCCAGCCCGTTCCAGGGAAGAGTATACGAAATGTAGCTAAACGCAACTTGAACTTCATTTGCATACACACAACACACACACACACGCGCGCTTTTATTCGCACGCAGGGTAAACTTGGAAAGAATTAGAAAATTTATAGGTAGCGACGGCGAGTCTGCCGCGCGCGACATGGAAGTTGCGAAAAAAACAACAACGACAACGAAAACCAACAACAAATTTATGCAAATTTAGATTCTAACCCCGCCTGACGAATATCGGAAAACTGCCAACGGGAAAACTGCAAATCGAAAACTTCCAGCCAGCCGATGATTTCGCTGCTCTTCTTCTCACTTTTTTTTGCCTTGTTATTGAATTTCGGTTTGGGGTTCCTTAAATTTGCATAATCGCATGTGGTTGCATTCGGCAGGGTTGTCCTGTCGGTCCTGCCTTTTAGCTTGTTAAAGGATTTGCAAAAATAAAAAGCAAAAAGGACTCTGGATGCACTGAAATAACTAAATTGATTTGGCAGGATTCCTGGATGTTGCATTGTTGACTTTGACGGGGCCAAGCAGCCCTGTCTTCCCATCGATTTCTGCGTGAGTAAATATTTTCACCAGACTGGCTGGCTGTGTGACAGGACGACAGCAGGACTGCAGCACAGGCTGACAGTTGGAGAGCTCGGTGAAATTCGAAGTGAAAATATTTGAAAATCGGTTTTGACGGCGTCTCTGCACCTGACGAGGGAAAACATCGCTAGATGCTAAGCAAATTTTGATATCAATAAGGACGAAAGTACGAGGAACCAAGTCAAACAGGATGCAGTGAGAGAATGCACCATCATTAACCTCAAATTCGTTTATCCTTAACTTTGCGCTTCTGATCAAATTCGAAATCTCAACAACTCGAGAGAATTGAGAGTTCGTTATATTTAATTTACCCATCTGCCTGGACTCGCCTTTGATTCTTTTTATGCCCGCTAAAAAGGATTATGCTTGCACACAGCCAGATAGACACACCAACCCAGACGAGACAGACGGGCAGACTAGCGAGACAGTTGGCTGAATGCTGGTGCTCCTTGTAATATTTGAATTTTTCCACATGCCAATATGAAAAGGACTCACTCGCCCACACCCGTCGGCGCTTCAGTGCCCGGCTGACTTCCCGTGCTCGTCCCCAACCCTCGGGGATGTCGTCCTTTTGTCGCGACTCGTTTTTTGTGTCGCTTGGCTTTGTTCGCCCACCAACCACCACATGTGGCAGGACGAATGGCTGTGTGTGTGGGGTGGGTGTGCGGGGTGTGTGTGGTTGTTTGTATATTTGTACAGCAACCATCAAACATTTGCTCATGTGTCTTGTAGAAAATGGCAAACCAGCCAACGAAAAAAAAATACGCACACACGCGATTTTCAAAAGCAAAATGAGAGCATCTGTGGTTGTGTGTGTGTGGATGCGTTGGCGTGTGTAAGGGAAAATGGCAACAAATTTGCACAGACCCAGTAAAATGGCTGGTGGGTGTACCCAAAAAAAAAACCTTTACCCCGGGCCGAATATCCTGCGGGGTTGGCGTGTTACAATTTCCACTTTAGTTGGCGGGCAAATTGAACTCTGCTTGTCATAAACGGCTTTGATGGATATCTAAAATGGTATCCCATATAGATTGGGTGCGAAAGCGTGATGTGAACCGACAGCGCCAAAGCGAACACAAAATCAAAGAGGAGGGGCAACAAAATCACAGGGTTGCTTTTAAAAGCAAACTTTTGAGTTCAGGTTTTGAAAAATCGGGCAATGAATTGGAAATAAATAAAGGCAGAAATTTGAAAATCAAGAAAAGGCTCCCAGACTTGCGGGTTAAAAATTTGGATATAAGAAATTCTAATCAACAATTGGAGAGCTCGAAAAAAGACAGATATTTTATAGAGAAATGTCTTCTGTGCTTTCCCAAACCAAAAATAACAGAGTTGCTTTTAAAAGCGAACTTTTTTGTTTAGGTTTTGAAAAATCAGGCATTGAATTGGAAATATATAAAGGCAGAAATTTGGAAATCAAGAAAAGGCTTCCAGACTTGCGGGTTAAGAGTTTGGATAGAAGAAATCCTAATCAACAATTGGAAAGCTCGAAAGAAGCCAGAAATTTTTTAGCTAAAAGAAAAAGCGAAACTTTCTAGTTAAGGTTTTGAAAAATCAGGCTTTGAATTGAATATAAATAAAGACAGCTTTTTGGAAATCAAGAAAAGACTTCCACACTTGCGGGTAGAAGAAATCCTGATCAACAATTGGAGAGCTCGAAAAAGGCAGAGAATCCCAAGCTAAAAGTCAATAGAGTTTTAGAGAGAAAGGTTTTCTAAGCTTCCATAATCCCTATAATTTTCTATATATTTGGGAAAGCTTACATTCTCTTTTTGGGAACCTTATTTCGAATACTTCTTAGTTTCCTTCTTTTCCACTAATCCTAAGCAAATTCCAGAATGTGTTCTCCTGTCAGAAATGTGTGAAAAAAAGTCCCCCACGGATTACATTCATCGATTTACTCTTCGATTTTTTTGTAGATTCCTCGGTAAGCCCTTTTCCCTTTAACTAGCCTGTCTTGTTAGCGGATTTATCCTTGGTCCTCATACCCTCGTAATTGGAAAGATCCCCTCGGGGGCAGCGTCGGCTGGCACTCAAAAACACTGTCAATTTCGGTTGCCAATTTCCATTTGCCGTTTGCCAATCCCCCTTCGAAATTTACATTGTCACTTCAACTTCGTTTGGGATTTGGAATTTCCTATATACACGAACGAACACATAGACGAAATTTTCGTCTACTTGTGTAATTGACAGCAGTCACTGACGGGACATGATTTGCAAATAATGCACTTGAATTTGCATAAAAAATTTTGCAATGCCCGCAACGAAAGGATCACAAAATAAAAATCGCTAGGATTTATGCAAATTAGCCAACTGCACTCGCTAGCTCACAATTAAATCTCAGGGCCAGCTGCTCGGAGAAAAAAAATGTGGGACCCTCAGGTAGTCTCATGGCAAAAGCTCATTTGCATAAAAACCGCTGGAGGAAAGCAGCGAAAAAAATGAGAGTGAGAATGAAAAGCGAAAGGGGTTAGAAATCGGGATTTACCCTCGTCCCGTCTCATTAGCATAAAATTATTTCCAACGAGAATCGCCCGAAATTCTGATAGACAGAAGAGAAATCCCAGCTGCTCACGGGCAGCGGTTCAACGAACTGCCAGGACAACGGGACAGGACTCGTTGTCTCACTAACCCAAATTAAAATTATGTTAATGAATCGGCCGACCGGCTGACAATCCCGGGAACGATGGAACGGGAAACAACTGGGAGCTCAGACGGCGGCCTCAGCTTTTGTCGCTTTATTCTTTTCGTCCTCGTTTCTCTTTTTGTTGTTGTTGCCTCAAATCACGGCCAAGGACGACTCCGTCTGTGTGTGTGTGTGCTTTTCATTTGCGTAATGAGCGACGCAACCGCCGGCTGGTCTGGACTGTTGCGTTTGCCGGGGTCCTTGCCGCGGCCGCTCCGTCCTGTCGTTCATTAATTTTGCCGTTTCTTTTTCTTGCTTTGCTGCTTTTGCTTCTCATTTCGCTCTTTGCTTAATTTGCGGCGCTGTCTCTGCCACTGCCGCCGTCGCTGCTGGCGTGTTTCATTTTTCATTTCGTTTCGCATTTAATGACGTCACTGAGAGGCTGCGAGCATCTCTCGATGGCTCTGCCGGCGCCGCCGTCGCCGTCGTGTGAGTGCGCATAATTAAGATTTTAATTTATGCAATTATTTGCCGGCTGTTGGTCCTGCCTTCTTTTTTTTGGAATCTCCTTTTGTTTACGTTTTGCTATGTGGGCCAGATTTTTATTTTCGCCGTCTTGTTTTGGTTTTTAATTCGGGGATGCGTGGTTATTTTGGCGCGTCGCTTCGTTGGGTGCGGTTGTTATTTATGTCTTGAATTTCTTAACGGAAGATAACGCGTCGGATGCTCAACCAGTTTTCGAAAATAATATATTGCTTTGGTCTTTTTTTTGGAATGCAAACAATTTTGAAATCAAGAAAATTTGTAATTTTCTGTTTTTTAAAAATTTGTGAAATTAAATATTAAAATATTTAAGCAGTAAATTTGTGTTTTTTAATTTCTCAAGTGTGTATTTCTATGTGGTTTAGGTGAATAATTAAATATTTTTTGTTTTTTGTATGAAAAAGGCTTTGAGTTTAGCAAAAAGTAATAAAGTTTTCTTTACAAAAAAAAGTTATTTATTTCATTACATAAATTTTTATAAGCACGACTCACGTTCCTGTTAAATTCATCTTACTGTTTCAATCAAGTGTCTGTTTTTTTTTTTTTAATTTTCTAAAACCAGAAGCGAGCTACCGGAGGAGGTAGAATTTTTTGATAAAAAAATCATTGTGATTGACTTTTAAGTTTTGAATTAAATCACATATAAAGTTTAGAAAAAATCACTTTGATCTAGAAGAACTTTTAATCTGAAATATGAGCAATTTTTTGGCACCTAATAATTGAAATTAAACAAAAAAGAACTTTATATCAAAATCGCCCAATAAATATGCCTTTTCCAGGACGAAATATTTGAAAAGTTCTTGATTAATTTAAACACAAAATCTTCAATATATCAAAGACCATTAAAAAATGTCTCAGAAATCCTTTCATGATCTTTCATATTTAAATAAGAAAGTTTGGATACTTCAATGATTTTAATTGAACAATTTTCCACTTACCCAATTCAGAAGTTAATTTTAACAATTTTATAACAAGTCTTTTTTGGGGAAGTCTTTTAATTCAAATCGGTTTTTCTTTTGCGTGAGTCAATTAATTTTTTGATTTTTAATTGTTCGTTTAGTTTTTATTTCACAACTTGAGTCTGAAATTGTTTCTGAACTTTCTGCAAACTCCATCTTATGAAATTGTTGAGTTCTGTGGTTGGATTAAGTTTCTTGAGACTTGGAAATGATTTATTTTTTGGTGGAAGAATCGGAAACAACCGCACGGCGACGCGTCGCGTTAAGGAATGAAAACGACTTTGGCTGAGACGAAGACTTGCCGTTCTGACGAAAACGTGGAGCTGTCGCTTTTCGCTTTCTTCTTATCATACGCACACCCACACCCGCACACACCCACATCGATACACTCGCACACACTCGATTTGGAGTAATGAGAAGTCGGTAGAGTGCACGGCAGCGACGCCGGCGTCTGGCCACCGCTCAGAAGACTCAAATTCGAAAGACGAGACATCTGACGGCTGCGTAGATATAAAGCCGCCAAATATCGTGAACTTGTTAACTTGTGGGCGGTGGTGCCGTTTCAACGCGACGCACCAGCCGGGCGGATGGCCCGACTGCTACTGCCCACAGGACTCTGGTCGCTGGTCGGCGGCGCTTGCTGCTGCCGCTGGAAGGGCCACTTGAGGCGGACGGGCGGGCGGTTCGCATTCAAAAAATATTCAAATGCCACCCCCAAATGGACGTCAAGTGGCGGCAGCGACTGCGGCAGCTCTGCCCACGGCGGCCATGAAGTTCAATTTCCTGCGCAGGCGCACTTGCCGGCCAAGAGAGGCGGCCGCTTGCCTTTGGTGGTGGGTGGGCGATGGGTTCTCTCTTTGGTGCTGCTGCTGCCGGCGTCGCTGCCGCTCTGCCACCCTCAGGTGCGGCGTTTGCATTTCTCCTCCTAAGCGAAGGCAAAAAAAAAAAAATGCAGCCTGTTTCCAGGCGTCGCCGACTTCCCTCACTGCCAGGGCTTCTGGAAAGCTACCCCTCATTTGGGTATGTGTGTGTTTTTTTCTTTTCTATTTTTTTCTGCTTTTCGAATGAAAAACCCACCACAGTTTTGATTTTGTAAGCGTCGGCCGGACGACATCGTTGGCCTGCCGGCAGCATTTTCCTTTCGCCAGGCCAACTTCACACAACTCCCAGCTGCCGGCTGAGCGGATGGTCGGCCGGTCGGTCGGTCACGCTTTAAGTTGCCCTGGAAGGGCCATGAAATGTTCCTTATCGCCAACTGCCAGGCCACGCATTTTGTCATCTATTTTCCTCTTTGCCTTTCGCCCACAAGAAGGCAAATAGAGCAGACCGCCAAACTGAGCAGCCCGCCCCCCGACCAGCTTCCATCGTTTTAGCTGATGTGGAAATGCTTATACGCCGGGGGATTTGAGCCTTACAAGCGTAACAAAATATGTAAAGAAAGCGTTCAGCGCGAGGCGGAGAGAAAACCCCAAAAGAAATAAAGAAGATGAAGAGCCAAGCCAGCCCGACAGACGGGCAATCGGGCGGGCGAACGGCCAGCTAGAAAGGTGGAGCCAGGCCGATGCACAGATACCGAAGGCGAAGATGATGCCCAACTCCCTTAGCCCACTTGAGGCAACCGCCAGGCTGCCCCATTGCCTGCCGGGCTGCCTGGCTGCCTCGCTGCCTGCTGTTGATGAATGATAGATGGATTATGATTTTGTTTGGCGTAAATTGAATTTTGCATATTTTTACTGGGTCCCCCTGGCCGGCCCGCAGCGCACCGCTAAATATTTGGTTCGTGCAAATATTTATCCACAGAGCGAACGCAGCAAGGAAACTTTAAAGTCGAACGAACCGTTGAATGACGGGCCCCTCGAGCGGGGGCTGTGGTTGCTGGGCTGCTGCAGGAAATGAAATGTAAAAATGCAACAGCCAGGGAAATAACAGCAACGGCAGCCGCAGCGACAATCGAATCGACCATGCAACTCAATCGATGGGCGAAAAAAATATAAAATGGAACCCAAAAAAAAAAGAGAGAGGAAAATTCAGCGAGACTTTAAAAAACTGACAGTTGACATGTCCGATGAAACGTGAAAGCAATTTTAAATACCCAAATCCAGACTACCACCATAAAAATGGTGGAAAGTGAGCAAAGAACAAAAATTGTTGGGTAAGGAAAAAGATTCGAGATGAAGAGAAGACCTTTAAAGGTGGCTAAAGGGCTTCAGGAGTTCTTAAAAAAAATCCAGAAACAATTCCCAGACAATTATAGAAATTTATTGAGAAAGCTTTGAGTCTTTGGATTGATAAAATTTTTGGGAGCTGTCTGCCAAAATGAGTGAAACGAAGACAGCATCAGATTTGGGAATAAGTTTAAGCTTAGAAAGCTCGCATTACTTCTTAAGAACACAAAAACCCTTCAATGAAACTAATAAATTGTGAAAGATTTCCCTTCTATAACCAAAAAGAGATCAGCAAAGTTGCAATCCGAGTTTCACAGCCAACAAAGGGAATCTTTAATTATTCTCAGCTTCTGTCCGTTCAACTTTCACTGATACTCGAGTTTTGTTGTTTTGCTCTCTTGTCGCCAAACTAATTGCCCTAAATTTCTGCCTTTACCTTTTCCCAGTTGTTCGGTTGCATTTGTTGGCTACTCGCATGATTTTCATTTTGAATGGCTTTTGATTTCATGCAGCAAATTGAAATCGCATTATGTCGACCCAACCAGCTCCTTTCGGACCAACCAGCATTTTTGGCCAGTCAACCTACCCAAACACTCCAACTCGGTCCGGCCAGCGCGCTGAGAGGTCCCAGCTGGGCTGGCTGAGAGGAGCTGGCTCAACTTTGTATACTGTCGTATTTACTAGGAAAGTTTTGCATGGCCAACGATGGATTTTCTATTTTATTTGCCTGCCGTTGATGTGGTTGTTTTTTTTCGGGTGCTTATTTCTTTTTTATAACCGAACCGAGGAACACAAACGACGGGGATGAGGACCAGAAAACTCGTAAGTAGCAGTCCTTGAGCCACTGCCTTTGTTGTTGCTGTTGTTGCGGGCAACATATTTTTATGGATCAGCTGCAACTTCAATGCAAAAGGCAACTTATAGATGACGCCCCAGACGAGGCAGGTCAAAGGGGTTGCTGGGCTGGGTCGGTTGAATGGAATTCAACTTTCTGCGTGCATGTTGAGATTTTTGCCTCCCCCACTAACTACACTGAAGCTTTTGTCCCACACAGAGATATGTATGTCTGTACAATTGCATAGTTACCGACAGTAAATTTTGTATTTCGTCATGCTTACAATTCCTGCATGCGTCGCATAAACCCAATATGGGGAGCAGGGAGCAAATGCCGACAGCCAGACCCAGGGAAGTGCAGTAAGCCAACTGTAATCCTAATGAAACTACCACGACCGCCTGTCTGTCTGTCTGTGTGGCTGTCTGTCTGTCAGTCAGCTAGTGAACTATTATGCTCCGGAAATCCTAGCAACATTCGCATATTACAATTTGGCCAAAAAACTACGCGACTTCTGTATCCTCAGCAAAGGAAAAAGGAAACTTCAAACTCTTCAACGGAATCAGTCTCTTCTCATTTGGCTCGTCATCTTGTTGCCCAGAGTGGAATTTATTACAAGGCTCCCCTCCTACCAAGCAGGGCAATGAATGTGGAAAAGTTGCTGCTGCCGCCGCTGCTGCAGTTGTTAGTTTGCCTCAGAACATTCTCAGTTTTCGGCTAGGAATTTTTGATTCCCATTAAATGCAGTTGGCTTCACTCGTCTTGCGTCTTTAATATTCCCCTCAAAATTATTAAAACATAAATTCCTAATGCCTCTAATGACTAGGCAACTGCGGGTTTGTCCGGGAAGCCCGGCTAATCATTAACAGCTCTCGGTTAGAACTGCCAGCCCGCTCGCACCGCCCAGGCAAATTGGATGCTTAGTATCATTAATCTCATTCACACACACACACACAGGAGGGCGGGGGTTGGGGGTTATGTCAACGACAGTCAACAGAGACGAAAAAGGAACATTAATTTCCTTTTGCTGCCGATAACTGCTCCGCTTTGGAGTGATGATGATGATGAACCAGCCAACCGATTGCTGCTACCTTTTTCGGGTCTCGAGCTTAGATGCGTTGGTGTTGATTGGCCAAGCCACTCATTTGGTTGGTTGTTGCACAAACCGTTGCAAAATTTAATGCCACATTAACTCGTAGAATTTAAAATGCCACGAAATACGGCCAGACAGCATTACGCATACGCCGCATGTGGCCAGGTGGCCGGGAGGCCAGTGGGCGGGGCTGGGCTTGTGTTCTTTGTGAAAGATGTCAAGCCGATGGGAACGTTTATGGAAAATGCTAATTTAGAGCTCGATTTCGTCAGCTCGTCTGGGATTGGTGGCTTTTCTAGGCATTCCGAAATAGTCACACGCAGAGGGCCCATTCAGCCGCGCACAGTGGAGCGAAACTGTCACAGAAATTTCACAAAAGCACAAGAATATTTTGGAGGAGAATATGGAAAATATTCAAGCAAAAATAAATTCGGTTAGGCTTGTCGGAGTTCATAGAATTCCTTAGTCCAATTTCGTTAGAGAAAAAGGGTCCAAGATTCTCACAGGTTATATGTACTTTTGCCTTAATATTGTCAGAAATTATGGCTCGAATTGAAATACTTAAGGCCAAGATTGGCAAAACTTATAGACAGATTCAAAAATGTAGTTTTCTATCAAGAATTTCGATCGCTTCAGGCTGTGAAGTTTTATGAAATGGACAGATACCCAAAAGCTTCAAAATAAGACCAAAAAAATCCTCTTTCTATTAGGAAACTGGGTCATTATATCATTCTCCTCTCTTGTACCTCTTTTTCTGTAGATCTGGTCCCACTGTGCGGCCTGGGAGCCGCTGCTCATAAGCATAACTTGTCATGCATAACTCAGAGCTACTTAAGCGCAGGTTCTACAAATTGTGTCCCCCTAGCAAGCCGACTGACTGACTGACTGATTGACTGGCTGGCCGACTCATCGGCCGATTGATGAACTGCTCGGGCTTGCGGTTGCTGGGGTTTCATTGGCATTACCCCAGCCGATTTCGATTCTTCATTATAAAATATTGAAAATGGCTTAACAGGAAATTAAGTAAAAACAGCAGTCGATGTAACAGAGCTGGCGAGCGGGCGGGAAAGGTGTTCTTCGATTCCTATCAGCATCCTGCCGGTTGGAAGAGTGGGCGGGGCAGCCTATCTAACTGGCTCAGATCTTAAAGGGAAATTAGCTGCGAAAATGCGAATGCTTAACGAAGGCGAAACCAAAATGCCAAATGTATGGATTATAATGGCAGCTTGTCAAACACACGAACACGTCGACATATCCGATGTCTCACACTGGCTGGCTGGTTGGTTGTTGTTGTTGCAAAATATTTATTGTAATTCGGCAAGTATTTGGAATATGAATTGTGAGTATTTGCATAAATGAAATGTGTATGTAAATGGCACACACACACACTCATACACTGACATGCCAATCAATCACCCCAAAATGGGCACTCACATCCCGCGAAGGCAGGACGAGAACCAGAACTCCTCCCACAGTCACTCACACAAAAACCAATAAACTAAATTCGCATGGAGGCAGAAAAAAAAAGAAAATGTGAAAAAAAAAGAAAGGCAAAAAAGAGGGTAACACACACTCACAACAAAATCGTCAGCAATCCACACACGCGAAAGCAGAGAGAAGGTCGGCGGCGGTGGAGGCGGTGTGTGTGTGTGTGTGTGTGTGGATTGTAGTCCAACCCTTATCCTTGGCAGGATATTACATGCTTCAACAATGTTGTAGCATTCCCAATAACAGCAACAGCAACAATGGAGAAAAAGAACGACGAACATTCCTGCCGAAAATGAAATTCTGTTTTGCATTTTATGTCGTCGACCCAACCGACGACGGAAAAGCAGCAGCGCCAGCAGCGGCAACCAGCAAAAAAAACATGAAGATGAAGAAAAGGACCCATCACAAAAACCGAAGCGGCCACCACCGCCCCCACCGCCCAAAAGGATCCCAGGGAAAAAAATGAAATCTAAACAAAATGCGTTCGAGCGTGTGTGTTCAATTACAATGTGTGTGATTG
Source organism: Lissocephala sabroskyi (assembly GCA_037075105.1). Lineage (NCBI taxonomy): Eukaryota > Metazoa > Arthropoda > Insecta > Diptera > Drosophilidae > Lissocephala > Lissocephala sabroskyi. Next base: position 23,125 of record JBAMCP010000415.1, on the reverse strand, counting down.
CTCTGGAACGGACCTGGAGGCGGGGCGCCTGCCACTGCCACCCACACGGGAGGGAAGAGCATATAAAAATTTACAATGCGAAATAAGCAGGCGAAACGCGAAACGCTCAAAACGGCGACCGGCGACTGGCGACCGTCGACCGTCGAACGCTGGCAACGCTTTGTGTGTGCTTGGTTCGCTGGTCTTTCGCGGCAATCCTTATGCAAATAACCACGGCCATGGGGGCGGGGGCGGGAACATAAAAATAAAATAATAACAATACAATATTTTTTGATGACAGCCGAGGACGACGACGTCGTCCCCCAAATGACTTGGCGGCAGGACCAAGCGACGGCCGAACGAACGACCACTCGACACCCGGGCGGCTGAAAGGACACAAAAGCATTGGCAGGAGATCTGCGGGACGCGGCAGAGAGTGTAAACGAAAAGGTTTAATCGCCACAAATTTCAGGAGCCCTCAGCACGACGGGCACTTTAAATGTTTTTAGTGGAAAAATTTCCTTTGATGGCCCCTCGCAAGCAGAAAGCCATAATCATGGGGATGTGTCATCAATTTCTGAAAGCGGGCGCGTTTTTTATCACTCAAATGGGCCTAGATTTGTTTAAGAACCCAATCCATGGAAGGAGGGAATAAGCACGACAGAAAAAATACAAAAATACATTTTAAATTTTAAAGGAATTCGTTTTTCCCTTAACGCTTTTGAAGCGGTAAAAAAAGCGCACCAGTAAAGCGGGTAAATTTCATAGAAATTTGCTTAGATTTCCATACAAAATAAAACGTATGAAACACAATTTCTATTAACTGAAATATGAGTTGGCTTTCAGTAATTTATTTTGAGTTTTAAATTAGGAAATCATCCACAATTAAGATCCGATTTTTAGTTGCCTTTAGGAGTTTATCCACCGGAATCAACTGACATAAAAATCTTCTCCTCTTTTTTGAGTGGATAGCTTTTGTTTTTGAATAGCTGATAAGCTCCTTTGGGTATAACGAGAATTAAAGGTTTATTAATTAAGAGCAGCCAACTTCAAATTTATTTAATTTAACCGCAGCCAACTTAAACTCCTACGTCATGGCAATTAGCTTGAATTTATCAACCAAAACTGGTTCCCTATCGCAACCAACTTCAATTCAACTCAAACGGAAGCCCTTCAATCTCATTTGGACGCCTTTTTATATGATTTCCTCTCCCAAAAAAAATGTAGTTCATCCATCACTCGAGATTGTGGATCAAAATCAGTCACCGATTTACCCCGAATATAACTATATATCAAGCCAAAGGTCACCCAGAGAACAACTGTCCTCAAACGTACCAACATCCTGGCGTCCTCTAGGCTTTTCCCCTCTCGCTGGTCATGCAACTGGCACACAATCAAAATAATTATTTTTGCATATGGAATGTAAAACAAACAAGCCCAACAAACAGCAAACAGGAGAGAGGTAGAGATTTTTTTATGCAGGAGGGAACTTGGCCCCGAAAAGGGGTACGAGTGGCGGAAAAATTCAAAAGACGCGAACTCAAAACAACACAGAAATCACATTTGAATAACAATCAGTGAGTAAGTGAGTGTGCGAGTGAGTGTATGTGAGTCATTCAAAGTATTTTTCATCTGCCTTGATTTTTTATGCAGCGATTTCGATTGAAACGACGAGCACAGGAAGGCGACCCGGCAACGGCGTACAAGAAAAGATATTGAAAATATAAAAAAAGAAAAAGAAACGCGCGAAATCACAAAGAATTCATAATAAGCGTCATTGTCATTTGAGAAATGAATAAAAATCAAACGACAACAACAACGCCGACGCCGGCAACGTGTGGGCCGTCAGGGGCTCATTGGAGGGGTAGGGTTAGGAGTCCTGGCGCAGGACGAGTGCCGAATGAATTGAATGGAGTACAGGATGCGTGTGTTTATTTTGTATTGCCTCCTTGAGCCAGAGCCTTGTCATTGCCGTCATCATCATCATTCCCGTCCTTCTTGTTGTCGCTGGCGTCCTCGTCATCTGCATATATGAAAAGACTCGAAGGACACAGGACCAGGCCGGGCCAACTGTTGGCTCGACTGTCACTGGTGAATTTTTAATGGCATCATGACAGTTTTGTGCGCCAGGAGTACGGCTGCCGGAATGCGCCACTCGAGCAGCACAGGAAGCACAACCGCAGACCCAACTGCATTGTCCCTTTATATCCGGGGGAATCCCGAGAGCGTCTACCGCCCCACCCGCTAGCCATTCTTTGTATTGACAAATTGTGGCAGTCGCCTTGGCATTTAATTCTCAACGACATCAACAAATGACAGGCCGCCACAAGTGGTTGTCATAATTGAATTCATTAACCGACTGCCCTGCTTCCCGGCGCGGCGAGGGTGGGCCGGCAACAAGTTGTTCGTCCTGCGCCCAAACAAGTGAAATTAAATGAGCAACAGCCGCGCGCGCAAAAAATAATTGCGGGGAATTCCCACAAAACACCAGACAGCCCGGCAGACACACTGACATCATTTGGCAAGGACGCCCACGGACCCGGGACCCGGACCAGCCTCAACAAAGTTTTAATTAATTGCGTACACAGAGCACAAGACCGAAGGAGGCAAGGACGAAATGAGCCGGCGACAAAGACAACAAGAGGAAGGCAACGGCAGCAGCAGTCGAGAGACCGAGACCCGGAAAAGTTAAGCGGGGCAAATTTCATTTTCATTTTCACGCCGGCAACAAGAAAATGGCAGCGCAGCCCGGCGAGGGTGGCTGCCAAAGGCAAACTGGGGGGAGGATTTCTTGCTTAATTTCAGGCTGCCTGCTCATTGTCACTGGCAAGGTTAAGTTCGCCGGCAACTTTCACTGCGAGACGATTCCGCTTTCAATTTATTTTCGTGGGCTGGGCGGGAAAACCCGTAAAAAAGAAGCTGCGTAAAATTATTTAAAATAAAGCATAAAATCCTCAATCAAATTCATGAAGCGTGAAGACAAAGACAAAGCGCCCTCAGCCCGGCCCGTCAGTCTAGTCAGTCGATATGATATGCAGATGTTTGGGGGCAACTCGAAGATCCTGCGCCGCGCCCATATCAGCAGCAATTTGAGCATGAAATCTCAACTGAAAGGACCGGCAACTCGCCGCCTTTCTGTCTCTCATAGAAGTCCAATTAACTACAACCAAAAACACACACACAACTCGATTGAGTAGGGCCCACTGTCCGTGGGCATTTGGGCAGAGGAAAGTCAGGTAGGTCGACTCATTGAGGGGAGGACGAGCGAGCACTCGACAAACCCTTTTGTGTCGTCAGCGATTTATTGCCGATTTGGGCAAAAATCGAAAGTGGTTTGTGCGCATTTAAACAGATAAAGGGTAGCCGATTGTTTGGCCGTTCCTGAGTTCCTGGGTTCCTGCGGATGCGGTTTGCCTTTGTCTGCTCGAACATCCGTGCTTTATTATTATAAATTTGCCTTTTAATTTACGTTACGGCGATTTCAAACAATGACGAGAGCACACACAAATCAAACTATGAATATTCATAAGGTTCGTTATCTCCCCGGGACTCTTAATGGCCCCGTATCTACATATGTTTTAAAATTCCCTCACCATCGCCGGCAAAAAAAGGGTGAACCAAATTTCACTATCTGCATTTTTCGCTTTTTATTTTTGCAATTGCATTGAAATTGTTGATTTATGCGTGCTGCGATTTTTTGGATTATTTGGCAGTTTCGCTTCTCACATCCTTTGTTCACCACACTTAACATTACCATTTACAAGCCCTT
>JBAMCP010000415.1:8464-19277 GCA_037075105.1 Lissocephala sabroskyi | reverse complement strand
CCGCCCGAAACGAATTCCAGCCTCCGCCATCCTGCCGCGACCGCAGGGAGTCCATTAAAGTTTCCTCCCCACCGGACCAGACGCTCCTCGACGCATCCCAGGGCAACCCACTCATCAATCACTGGGAGCCAGGGTCAACTTAATCTGAGCATCAAAAATTTGTCAGCCGATAAGCTGGGCGTCTTTTGAAAAGAAATTCACGGACTCCCTTCTGACAGACAGCGGCATTCAAATTATCTGCCATTGGGCGGGCAGCCACGACGATTGATGCGGGCTTTACGTGACCTGCCAGGGCCCAAAGGAAAACGCATGCACAGTTTTTTTGTGAAAGGGATTCATAATTTATGCGCCTGCGTAAATGCTTAGCACGGAAGCTGAGCCGCGGCCCAGGTAAGCCGGGCAACAGTTTCACCCCTTTTTTAGGGTCCCTGTAACCGCTCGAGGCTGGCAGGAGGCTCTGCCCAGCGGGTTCTCGGGGGCCTGCATAAATTACATTTTATAGCGATTTGCATGAGTGACAGGCAGTCGAGCTGAGCGGCTCGCCCAGCTGGCAGAGCCGGTGATCCTCAGTCTGTGCGTGAAGCTCGCGCGTGTTGGTTGCTCCTGGAAGAAGCTCTCAATGGAAATCGAAATGGAAACGCAAGTTAAATGCAAAATAATAAAAACATTTAGCCCGCCACGCATGCGTAACCTGCCCAGTCGCTGGGCCGGTCGACCATTGGCGTGTCGGGGCGGTGACTTCAATGCCGGCCGATGATAATGGTAATGGTGGAGGCGGCCGGGCAACTTCAAATATTTAAGCAGCCAACTCTTCACACATGAGAGAGAAGCAGGCCGACTTGAGTTCAGCTCCTCGTGAGGGGCTCTAAGTGAAGTTAATAATATGAAAGAAATCACTTTGCCGCTCTTTTGTGCATTGTTCAAAGTTCTTAAGCTGAGTCTCAAACACTCACACACTCCCTCCACCCACTCACACACACACACACGCATGTGGCAAACAAAGTTGTTTGTGGTAGCGCTTTTGTGGCCAAAAGGTAGTCAACAATCGACGTCAGTTGGCCCAAGCGGAGGCGCCTGGAAACTTTGCTGTTTGCCAAAGTTTTTTGTGTGCAGTTTTCGCCATCTCTTTGTTGAGCTTCCCCCAACGTCCCGGCATGGCCGTGGCCAGCATGCGTAAAACTTTTCACTTTGACTTCACTTTATTGTATTTCTAATACTTTGCCTCCTTCAGCCCAACTTAGCCAGCCCAGCCAGTGAGCCGGGCCACTCACAAGCGGAGCTCGTGGAGTTGCAATCGGCGGAGCTATAAAAGAATTCGCTTAGTTGGTTGGCTGGCTGGTTGAAAGGCCAAGCCGGAGCGGACCGGGCTCGCAAATTGTAGACAATTGAAATTTCTATAATTTTGTGGTACGCGGCAATTTGCGGCGGAGCTAAGCGGATACGTTCGGAAGTTGAAAGGATTCCAGAGTTGGAAATATTTTTTATTAATTTCAAGGCAATGCAATCGCAGCTAATCAAAGAGATCGGCTTTTGGGATCTATCAAGGCAATTGTAGGCAGCGAAAATGCGCAAGGGGATAAATCGAATATCTAAGTAGCTAAATAGGCATTCCTCAAATAATCTCAAGCAGATTTTAATGAGAACCTAAACAGTAAAGAAGTAGACATAAAAACCTTATAAAACTCTCTTAATAACCTCTATAACCTTTATGAGTATTCGATAGGAAAAGGGACATTATGCTTTGTTGTATAGGGAAGATATAAAATCCCAGAAGTTTGATTTAATGAAGACTAGAAATAAAACTTAGAGGCCCCTAAAGAAATTCTATTCTATTATTTTAATTATTTTTGTGCCCTTTCCAAAATTGTATGAATTTTCTTATTGATCAAACCCAGAGACCGAAAATAGCTAAAAATATTTCTTCTATTTTTTGTAGTCTAAGAAAAATTTATTTTTTTTTTTTGGCAACTCGAAAGATTATTTAATGCCTTGCAAACTGAACGATCTCTATTCCTTATTTTCTTCGTATTAATTTCAATTTTCTCATTTATTAAAAATCAAATCAGTATTCAATTTTGTGGCTTTCTTATGACTCTCTTATGGATTCCAAAAGTTCTTTTAACTAATCTCCAAAATGATTTAAGAAGCGGTGGTTATTTCTTCCAGTCACATTCACATACTCATTATGAATTTCTTCTATTCCATCAAACCATATTAAACACCAAAAACCCTGTAGTAAATGAAATTGCTAAGTTGGGAATGAAAATTATTATCAATTATAGAAAACGGTAATAAGAAATGAGAAGAAACCAATCGAAGCCAGGACAACTGAAGAGAGCAGAGCAAACTAACTAAGCTGACTGACTGACTGACTGGCTGACTAACTGGCTGGGTGACTGGTTGAGTTGACTGATTTTTGCTTTTCAGAACGCATTTCGTTTCATTTCCTCCCACCGCTGCCCTTGTTCCCCCACGAAATGTGATGAATTGTGTAATTTTGGTTGAGAAATCGCATTTGCATGTGAGGCATACGAAAGCGACTGAAATTTGCTCGGTCGAAAAGAGCAAATGGCCAAACGGCAGGAGCAAGACGCGGCAACCAAAGTGACAGCTAAAAAAAAAAAATAAGACGATCCTGGAGCTGGCCAGAGGGACGGGGCACGGGGTGGACGAATTGAGACTGCAGTCAAGTAAACGTCGACGCGGGCGGCGGCACTCACATCTCATTAATTTGTGATTGATACGCGGAGACCGAAAAGGATCCGCTCCCCGTCACCCACACTCCCAGCATCCTGTGTGTGTCTCTCTGGCTGTCTGAATAGGCGGGGGGCCAAAGATGCTGTGTGTTTGTGCGTAAAGCGTCACAAATGAAATTGAAGTGTGTTTGTGATCCCATTACAAATAAGCGGGGACCTCCAAATGGCAAGGAGACAGGCCAGCTCGAAGGAGTGCGTGTGTGGGCGGTGGGCGGGGGCGGGTACTTGCCTCATTTGATGGATTTGCACGCGCTGTGACATAAGTCACTAAAATATCTTATTACACTCAAACACACACGCACACCCCAGCGAGGCAGCCATTTTCGTTTCTGCCCACCTACACTCATGCGTGGTTGTGCGTGTGTGCGAGTGTGTGGGTAAACAAACAGCCAGCTAGGCCGTCTGTCAGTTGGCCCGTCAGTTGGCCGCGTTGTCTCGCGTTTATTTTTCAACTTCGATTTTCGCCACCGCCACCAGTTTCCCTTTTTTTGCAAATTGACACCCTCACACACACCACACACTCGCCGGTTAGTGTGTGTGTGCGAGCTGTCAAACTGCGGCTGCGGCAGCAGCTTCATCAATGTGGTCGCTGCCGGAAGCGTGAAAATCTACAAAAAATAAAACCCAAGACGGCAACGGCAGCGCCCCAGCAAAGGGAAAAGTTCACAAATGGAAAATTACGGGTGCACACGTGCAGCACACACACACAGCCCAAGAGGGTGGGTGCCTCTGCCACGTTCCGTTTGTCATTTCAGGTTGTTTTATTCAATTTTCGGGCCGAGTGAAGCACTCGAAATTCAGCGGGAAACTCTTTGAAAATACACACGCAAAATTGTCATGTGATATGTGACACATGTAGAGCCTTCCCACCCCCACCGCCCACCGCTTGGGCTTCACGTTATCGACGTCTGCCATTGCCGGTTTTGTCGTCGGTCTGCCGCCGCCGCCGCCATCAACGTCTTTGCCATTTTAATGTACTGGAAATTTGCCATTTTCTTTGAGAAGCGATTTTCATTTAGTTACCCCTGCCCCCGCCGACGACGTCACCTTAATCTCGTTTCCCGTTGAAGGTTAACAAGCAAGCGCAACCGAAATAAAAACCCATTAGGCATAAATATCGTCTGATATTTATATACGCAGATTTCTTATAGCATGTGACATATATACGATCCAATCACTCGATTGCAAGGACCAGGACTCCCGTAAGCCATTGGCAGCCAACCATGCGTGCCAAGCGATTCTAATCACAGAAGTCAGAGAGCCCAGAGCCCCAACGGGCGGGGCCATCCAATCGGCGGATCCATCAAAGGCCAAGCCCCGGCAACGGCAACGACCGAAATCAAGAAAATTCTGAGACTCCAAATCAATGGATGTTGCACTTGAGTGGTTTTCTTTACTACCCCCAAAAGGGGATGCCGGCTGTGGCAGAGGGAAAAGCGCAATCGTTGGTCCATCGAGGCCGGTGTCATTTGGCCGGCAACGGTGACCCTTTTTGCTGGTCAGCAGGAAAACTTCCTTTCAATTTTACAAAAGGGGACATGTGGCCAGAAAACTACAAAGCAGTTGAGTGATTAACTCCGAATACAAAAGGATTTGCTGGGGACAACAAACCGAGGGACAAATTAGACTTAAATCGTTTTCGAGGACTTTGATAATCAAGAAAAACAATTTAGTAGGCTTAAGATTAAAATCTAAAGAAGTGTGGGGGAAATTTCTTCCTTCTAACGTTCAGTTTATAAAGGGAAATCGTGGGCCACAAGCAAGGGAAATAAAAACTAATCAAAGAATTTATTAGAACTTCCAAAATGGCGAAGATATGTAACTTTCTTCAGAAGTATGTTAGAATTTCTAGATCCATTAAACAGATCCAAAGAAAAGAAGCTTCGAAAAGAGATAAAGATAAAACATTAAGAAAATCTTCACGTGGGCTATAAATTAAAAATTTATAAATATTTCACCCATCAAAAGTTCTATCAGAAACGCACAAAGGAATCTCTTATGTAGTTCGTTATGAACTAGGAAACTTCGGGTTAACATTCCTTATTAAAGTCTGAATTCTCCGTGAGAACTCTTCCAAAATTCCCAAATGTTCATGAAGGTGATCAGGGAATAACGAATTTTCCCTTAAAGCCAAGCAAAGTTTGAAATGTTTTGGATGGAGAATCGGATTCTCTCAATCTCAAAATATCTGCTCACGACCTTTTCCAAATATAAAATTCTCAAATGAATGCAATCCCACAACTATAGAACTTCTCAGCAATAAATTATTAAAGAAAATTCTAGAGATCAAAACTTAGTTAGCTCTTGTCTAGTTTGAGGTTGTCTGAGATTTCATTTCCATCGGAAATTCTTTGCAATCTACTATTATATTTTCTATCTCTTGATAGAGAAATACGATTCCCAAGTAATCAACCACTAAAGAAAGTAAGAACCTTGAGTAAAATAATTCTGCCTTCTTTATCATCTAAAAGTCCTCTCCCTAAACCCAGCTCGGTTTCCTTAGCCTTCCTTAACCTCCCTCAAGCTTAACCCATTTTCGCCTGCTCTCTTCTTTTCGCCCATTAATTCCGATTTTAATTTCGCTTTCACTTTTTCCGCTGCCTTCGACCTCACGAGACGTCACGGAAATGAGTGGCCCCGAAATAAAAAACTGTTGCATTACCGGCATTTCCCCAACTCGGTGTGTGTGTGTGTGGGTGTGCTGCTCTCCGCTCGGCGAAAATGAGCCAAGCACGCGACGCGCTCGTTTCCTAGTTAGTCAGCGCGGGCCAGACAACCGCAGGACTCCCCCAGCCGCCCCAACGCGCCGCGCCGGTTCCCTTGGCCGGCTGGTCGGTCGGGTCGACTGGGTCGGTCGGTGCTCCTAGCGCGCTCCTCGCTTGTTTCATTTCATTTATTTCGCAGCAGACTGCGCGCCACTGCAATGGGCAGGGGCAGGGGGAGGGGCAGGAGGTGGGCGGTAATTTCATTCGCCCATTAAAAATTTACTTCAACCCACTCGGCTGCTGGCGGCCGGGAGCGCACTGCTCGGCGCTGCGCGACGCGACGCGACTCGCGAATGAAACGAAAATGAATAAATGATAATGAGAGAATTCGCAGCTGATGAAGTTGCGGCAGAGCCGGCGCCCAGCCAGCCGGCTTCGTCGTCATTAAAGGGGGCGGCGCGGCCGGGCGCTGCGCTGGCTGCCGCTCATTTTCATTTTCATTTTCGTTGATGAGATAATGGCGATGTCTCTGTGTTTTTACTTTGCTTTTCTGCCGGCGCGCTCTGGCTCTCCGCGGAGGCTGCGCTGCTGCCGTTGCCGTTGCCGCTGCTAACGAGTGAATTATTTTAAATGTGGGTTTCAAGGTCAAGGTGACGGCGCGCCCCCTTGTCCTGGCCCGGCCCGGCCGCGTCCTGTGGCCCCCGTCTTTGTTTTGGCCGCTGTCGCTGCCGGCGGCTCTGCCGCTGCTCTTGCCATTCATTCATTAGCGGCAAGCGGGTGGAGTGGGCGGGCGGCTGGGGCGGGGCAGGGTTTTTGGGCGCCTTGTTGATTAGGCAAACAGCAGCAGGAGCAGCTGACGGCCGCCTGGCACTGGCGAAAGGTGAATAGCCGATGACAGCGGCGGCAACTGGTGGTTGGCCGCCGCGCCCCTCGTCTAATTGGCAGGACCAAATTATGAAAAGCTTTGAGTGTCCTTTTGGTAAGGGGAGACGGGCGACGGTCAGGAAAAAATTATATAAAATTGTGGGGAATTGCAGGTCGCATGCCAACGACCGCCGGACAGACGGACAGACAAATCGCTGGTGGCAGCAACGACGAGCGACGCACATCAAAATATGCAAATTGGAATTTCAAAAATACAGCAATATTGCCGTCGAGGAACCCACAACCCCCACCCCCACCCCCAATACAGATATATATACAAAGATATGTATAGGTGGATATATCTGGCTATATAATCGCTGGGGCTGTGTGTGTACAGTTAACCCGATTTTGGGCGCATGCAAATTTTCCTGCGCGCCCCTGCGGCAAAAATTCTCTGCTGCCGCCAGGCTCGAGGCAGCGACGTCAACGGCAACGGCAACGGCGACGGCGACTGTCCGCCATTCCCTCAGCCAGGGGGCGGCGGCCAAGGCGCAGGCGCCGGGACGTTGCGGACGCTGCTTTGTGTTGGTCTCTCGCTCGCACTTTCTACCATTTCCCTTGCTTTTCTTGTCGCTCGCAGCGGCCGCCACCATTGCCGTGTCGGTGTTCCGGGTTCCATGGCATTCCGCTCGCAATTAGGCGGGACGATAGCAGTGTTTCGATTTCATTTCGTTTTCTTTTTTTGGGTAGAGGAAAATTAACAGAGCCACTCGCGCCCTCTCGCTCGCTCGCTCTCTCAACCGCTCTCGGGCTGTGTGTGCGTGTGTGTGTGTGTGGTTTGGTCGGGGTAATGAATGAAAACGAGAATGAAAATGAAAATGGGAAAACAAAAGGCGAACGGGGCACTGCCGAAAATTATACGCAAAAATGAAGTTTTCCAGCAGCGCAGTCGACGGCTGCGGCCGACGCCGGCAGCGGGCAGAGGAAATTTTAATGACGTAACGGCAGCGGGAGCGACGCTGCCAGCAATTAAGCAACAGTTAAATTAAACGGGTTTCTAGTTCAAGGACATCGGCGTGCCCCGCAAGGACGTGCCGGCACAGCAGGAGCAACAGCCGCCGCTGCCACCACAGCATCCTCATCATCACCAGGAGCATCGCTGGCTGCCGCTGTTGTTGTTGTTGCTCTGGTGTTTTAATTGTGTTGTGTGGGTGAGAGGATGAGTTCGCCAAGGATATACGGAGCGCCAGAGCGCAAGCAAGAGAGACATTGCAGGACCAGGCAAATTGCGGGTGTTGTTGTTGTTTTTATTGCGGTTGGACGACCTCGTTTGCCTGTGCGTATTTTTCAGTCAATGAAGCGACAAAGGAGAAGGGGCAATGAGTTCAAGGATTAGCATTGGTTAGGTCAATGGCCGCAAGCACACAGCACTCAATAATTGAGAGGAATTAATCCAGAAATCTAATCGGACATTGAGTCTATGATTCCAAGGATATTTAGGAAGAATAGTTCTTGTATCGATGGGATCTGATATCATATAGTTCCCCAAAGAAGAAGCTGGACTACATTTCGAAAGTATAAGTAGATTTTAAGTAAGGACGAGCAAATTGAACTGGAAAGGAATTGAAGGTAATTGAGAAGCTCTAAGGAACTTTAAATTTTGAACAGAAGGAAATCCCTAACCAAAAATCTTCAGTTTTTTTAAGTTTATAGTATTTGAAAATTAATAATGAAGTTGAAATGGAATCTGTTCGATGGATAATTACTATCGGGTTAAGGAGAACAAATAGTTTGAGAAATTGAGAAATTTCTTACTTCATTTAACGATTTTATATGGTAAAGGACTTAAATTAATTATCAAGATTTCCTCTGGGAGACCGAAAGGTCCTATAGTTAATTTATGTATATCAAGACACGAAATGTCTTCTTTATTTGTATCTGGGAAGAATATGAAAGGAAGGTTTTAACCCTTAACCTTTTTGAAAGTTTCCCCTTCGATTTGCATAGCCTGCTGATTATTAAATAAAATCCTTCGTTATTTGAATTTTTTGTTTAAATCGGAGAGCTTTGAAGGATAATTCAAATGGGAATATAGCTCAGCGGTAGAGCAATTGACTGCAGATCAATAGGTCTTGGGTTCAATTCCCAATGTTCCCTTCCTCCGGGTTTACTTTTTGCTTAATTAATTATAAACATTACTATTTTGATTTAATATAAACTAAAAGGAGAAAGGATCCTTAAATTGGGCTTAAAACACTTTAAATTATTCCATCCATTTTCGCCATAGTTTTCTGACAAACTGAGACTTTTTTGGACATTTTTACGAGTCACAAAAGTTATAGATAGAAATCCTACGCAGTCTAAAAAACCTTCTAAATAAAAACTCATTCGTTTCTAGTGATTTTTTTGGCAAATAAAAAATTCTACATACACTTAAAACAATTTATAACCCATAATTTTATAATTTAAGTTTTATAGTCCGTCAGTTTCGAACAGTTTAAATAACTTTGTTTTTTTATGATTTATAAAAAATAACACAAATTTGTTAAATAAGAAAAAAAGACTTACCTTTTATGTTAATTTTAAACTTTTGGCGAAGTTCTGAAAATAAAAAATAAAATAAAATAAGTTTTACAATTTGAATTATTTTGTAATAAGTTATAAATAAAAGCTTTCAAAATAATAAATAAATATGAATTTCAATAATTAATTTGTTTGATTTTACGTATTTTTTCTTTAACTCCCGCAAATTTTCCTCTTCCTGTTCCCTTCCTTGTCGAGCATCCTGCTGACCCTTCTGCTCGCCGTTCATTTACATTTAGCCCCCCTTTTTGGCCTCCTGACTTTCCTCGCTTTTCATTTTCATTCATTTCGAGCGGCTGATGACGCCACCACCCACCGCCTTCTGCGGCTTAATGACGCCGGCAAAAACAGCTGATGGAAATGGCGTTATTTTTTTTGCTTTTCTCTCGTTTAATTTCTTACTTCCCACTTTCTTGTTGGGACTTCTTTTATTTTCATCGAGAGATTCGCGGCCAGCCAGCTGTTCGCGCGGAAAAGAGTTGCAGGGATTTTCAGGGCATTATTTTATTTTCGTCCTTTTTCGCGTGTGCTTAATTGCGCGCAAAAAATATATCGATTTGTGGTAGTCGAGCGAGGACAAAAGGAGGAAACCGTGGGGCTTAAAGACTAGGAATATCGGGCGGGTCCTGGCAGGCGTACATATTTTTTTATGAGATAAAATAGAAAATTTTGTTATCAGCCAAAGGATATAAAGCACACCCTCCACACACACACACACCCGCACCTCCACACATTCACATGGACGAGAGGACAAAGCAGGCACTCGAAACGACAGACGGGCGGATGGAAGGACAAACAGACGGACGGTAAGGCAGCCACCCCGAAGCATCCAAGATGCCGTTGTTGCCACCGCCAACGGAAAATGTCTTCGGGTTGAGTGCTTTTCCGGAGAAAATGTAATTTTCTCAAGGCACAGCCGAGCCGAGGAGAGCAGAGCAGAGTTTTCTCTTCGTCCTCATCGAACGATTGAAGTCTGAAGGCGCGCAGAAGGGCAACCGCAAGGATGCGCACGGCAGCGCGGTCCTCCCACTTCCGGCTTCCTGTTCGCCGCCTTCCCAACGCCTTGCAAATTGCTCACGCTTGTCGCCGTGTACGCGAGTGTGTGTGTGATTCCATTGTCGTGGTGAAGCGGCTGCTGTTGCTGTCGTTGTCATTATCCTTTTGGGGTATTGCGACGTGTCAAAGCAACAAGAACAACAGCAGCCGCCAGCAACCCAAGGCAACTCTGCGCTGCGTGTGTGTGCAGTAGCATCCATCAATTTGATGGATAAATATATGCAAATTGTGTATTAGCTGTCCTTGTTGTTGTTATCCTTTAGCAAACACATAGACCAGAGGGTAAATCGACCGACCACCCCTCCTCCTCCCAGCGATTTGAGTATGGAAATGAATTCGGCACACGTGTAGCTGAGAGCGTCTTTGGGGAGCAGCTCGAATCGTCTTTCGATTGTTTGGCCCTAGGACTCCGTCTGGCAGGCCAGCAGGACAATAAATCATACTCTGTAGGGGCTGTCGAACCCTGGGAAAATTGTACAAGTAACCCTTCCTGCCGCTAATTGAATTAAAATCCATTTTGTCCACCTTGTGAAATTCGAGGCCTTTCGCTTTTTCTTTTTTTTTGTCAGGCCGGTGACATGCAAATTTTGAAAGAACTTTCACGCATTCCTTGGCATTCGGAGGGTTGAAGACGAGTGATTTATGCGCGACCCAAGAAGGTCCTGCCGATCCCGGCAAGCGATCAAATGTCGCCAGTGCCGCTGTCATTGTTGTCGCAAATTTGCATTTGAATTCTGTTTCGGGTCGTCGCTATCAAACTGTGAAAATTAATATTTTTCATTTGAAGAATTCGGTTTGTGATTTTTCCGCCCTGCCCGCCGCACATGCGCAAAAATTATGCAAATTTTC
>JBAMCP010000414.1:0-55307 GCA_037075105.1 Lissocephala sabroskyi | reverse complement strand
TCTTTTTCCCCCTCATTTTTTCCCGTGACGCAACCGCGACAGCTGACAAAAGAGCTCCCCAGAGTGAAGATCGCTAGGGAACTCCGAACAACAACAACTTAATCCTTTTTTGGATAGAACGGGAAGTATGGAATTTATGAAATATGTATCTTCCTATTCTTCCAGAATTCCTTAACCTTGAGAAACAAGATTCTTAACTTGGTTTGGTAACAAGTCTTCCAAAGGTTCTCCAAATAGAAAGAATAGAAATATACCTTAAGATCTCTTATCGAACCTTGAGAAGAAAGGTTCTTAACTTCGATTGGTAACAAGTCTCCGTAAGGTTCTCTAGATAGAATGGGAAGTATGAAACTTATAAGAACATCTTCCTATTCCTCCAGAATTCCTTAACTAACCTTGAGAAAGAAGATTCTTAACTTGGATTGGTGACCAGAGTCCGAAAGGACGGAGAGTACAAAACTTATAGAACATCTTCCTCTAGAATACTTCAAGATCTCTTGAGAACAAAGATTCTTAACTCTTCGTGGGCGTAAATGATTGTAAGACCTCTTTTTGGATTGGTAACTGGTCTCCGAAAAGTTCTCTAGAGTATGAAACTTATAAAACTTCTTCCCATTCCTCCAGAATACTTCCGAGAAGAAAGGTTCTTTTGAATTGGTGACTGTTCTCCGAAAGGTTCTCTAAATAGAACGAAGGTTCTTAACTTGGATTGATAACTAGTCTCTAAAAGTTTCTCTAGATAGAACCGGAGAGTATGAAACTTTTAAAACTTCTTCCCATTCCTCCAGAATACTTCGAGATCTCTCTTTATCAAACCTTGAGAAGAAAGGTTCTTAACTCTTCGTGGACTCAAGGGATTATAACAATCATATCGATAAGGATGTTTGCAAATGGAATTACAAGATTAGAGACCGCGGGATCAGCACTTCCAACTGTTTTCAGAATATAAAAGCCCAAGGATGCCAGATTGCCCCCTGGTTGGTCGGTTGGTTGGTTCCCCGCAAACCTGTTTCTTGGGGGGAGCCGCTTATCGGGCTCAGCTTACCAGCCGCCCTGATACTGATATTATGGTAGGAAGGGGTGGGGGGAGGGGGTACTGGCTATTTATAGAGCCCCAGGGAATGCAAACATCGGCTGATTGAAAATGAAAAGAGAAACCGCCGGAAAGCTCTGCACCCCCCACCCCCTTGATCCCACGTGTCGTGGATCATATAAGGTCTTTTTTTGGAGGGGGTGGGGGTGTAAATGTGAGAATGAGTGGAGAAATAAACTGATTATTAAATCTAATCGTAAATAAATCAATTAAAACAAAGCCGCAGACGCTAATCAAACACGCACCCAAACCCATGGGGTGGGGGGGAGACATATGCCCCTCTTGATAAGGGGTGGGGGGGGAACATATGTTAATCAATTATTGCCAACGACGTCAACATCGATCGCCGCCTGGGCCAGCATATGTCACGTTTGAGTTGGATTGGGTGTGAGGGAGGGGGGGTGGGGGGTGTGGCAAGGGGCGCTTGTGAGATAACCTAGAAAAGTATAAAACGAAACGGACCCGGTAAACGGCAACTCTGGGCCGGTCTTATTGGGTTGTTCTAAGTGCACAGCCAACGCACGAGAGACGGTCAGAAAACAGAGGGAGGTTGATAAGGAATCCTCAATGACTCCCAAACTGTAAACATGATTTGCGGCTGAATTTAATAGTTTTATATTATTTCTTCTGAGATCTCTCAACTAAAAGATCTATTCAGTGACCTCAAGTTTGCTCAATCTTACAGTCCTTAAAGGTTTTAGTTCAATTTCTTTGCAATTCAATTCCCTTAAAACTGTGGCTTCCAATTGTGGCTCCCTAACTGTCGCTCTTAAACTAGTGCATCTCAAACTGTATATGCCGCTCGCTCTTAAACTGTCAATATAATTTACAGCTGAGTTTAATAGTTTTATATTATTTCTTCTGAGACTTCTCAATTAAAGGTAAATCCTTCTCCTGAAAGGATTTACCTCAATTTAACTGCAAATCAAAGCCCCCTAAGCTGTTTATTCATATTGTGACTCTCCAACTGTCATTCATATTTACTTCCCCCTCAAACTGTGTTTGGCGCTGGCTCCAAAACTGTAAATGGCCTCTGGCCGCTAGACGCCCAATATTGGCCATCTAACGGTAGTTGGCCTCCATTATGTCGCCCGTTCGCAGCCTAATTGAAAACCAATGCTAATCTTTTAACAAATTTAACCTTGAATGTGTTGGTTTCTTTTCTGTCATCAGCGTTTTAACGACCCAACGCAGCGAGCATAAAAATAAAGAAAGAAAAACAACATTTATGCTCGTCGCGGCCACCAGAGTTGCCAGGTAAAAAAAAATCACCTACGTGAGATTTCCATTCGCTTTGGCTCTCTTTTGAGAATTTTATTTTTGGCTTGATTAGTTTACCGTGTAACAGGCAAGGAGATAAGGATTGTCGAGAGGGGGTGGGGTGGGGGGGTCGTGATTTTGCCAGAGAGTGAGGCAACCAAAGCGAACCGAAGGTGTCGATTCATTTATGGCCACTTTGCATATAAGTATGCCCCGTTGGTTGTGCGTGTGTGTGTGTGTGGTGTGCGTGTGTGTGTTGAATTTAAAAATATTTGCTCTAAACGTGCGGCGGACGGACGGACCGACCGCCGCCATCATCACAGTGACAGCAAACAACAAAAGGCCCAAATTTGTGTCAAATCAACGGACTGACCGTCTGTCCGTCTGTTCGTCCGCTTTATAAACATAATAGGGCTAAATAAAAAACAACATAAATTTTTTTATGCAAATATTTATAAATAACCGCGCTTCGCTTGGCCTGGACAAGGGAAAATCGGCAACCGTGATTTTGTTTTTTTCGGTCACAGTGACAACGGACGGATGATCTCATGCCATAGTGACTGCCAGTCTGTCACTCACTCGCTCCCTCAGTCGGCCAACTAGAGACATACAAACAAATTGACCAAATAACAACAATTAACAACACACACACACACACACGCAGGCGCACGCTTACGCAGCTTTTTACACACGCATTGTTGGGCACACGCGCACGCACACCAACACACGCAGGCCAGCCTAACCGGCAATGGTGTGCGTGTGTGTGAGGAGGGGACGGGGCTGTTTTTGTTGGTGTTTGTATAAAAAATTAAAGTACCCTGACCACCGCAGACCCAGAGACGGCCCGACCAGCCAGCCGCTTATACCTGGGTACATTCGATCACACACACACGCACACACATGTGCGTCTGCAGATAGCGATAGAACGGCTCTCACGTCAACAGCAAGAAAAAAAACTGTTTGTCAAAGTTTTTAGATAAGCAGCGAGTGGGCCCCCCACCCGCTGTCTGCTGATTCTGCTTCTCGCTGCCGAGTTACAGTTACAGGCAGGCTGGCTGGCCATTGCATAGGCAATGAGACAACCCTTGCCTGTTGCTTCTTCTTGCTGTCCCCCTGCGCGCTGCAACCCTTATGGTGTTATCGAATCGCAGCTTTGTCATCGCCAGTCACCCGCGCACGTGCACACGTTTGGCCCTAGAAATCGAGCGACCCTTCGAAGCTGCCGTTCGTTGTTTGGGTTTTCATTGCTTATCAGGCTTTTTAAGTTCATTTCGAATCCACTGTCAAATTGTTATGCCTGATTAGATTTTCCACACCTTTCCCAAGCCGACAAGCCGACACCCGGGAAGTTCGACTTTGTCACAAAGTTCGGGTGACTCAATGGAAAATTTTTAGGCCCAGCAGCGGAAAAAGAAACCGTCGAAATAGGCAAAAAACAGAAAAACAAATTCGCCCAGCGATTCAATCCAAGAGCAACAGCAGCAAAAAAAAAAACAAAAAACGCCCCCCGCACGCGCACTCTTGCCAATCGCCCCCACCCCCTCCCGTCCGTCCGCCTTTGCTGGCTCGGCAGTTCGACCGCCCAGCTGTCTAAAGTTGTTTATGATAATGGCCCCGACGTATCTGAACCGAAATGTGTTTGCTTTTTTTATTTCGTATATAAAAATTATTCCTCTTTCTTTTCCACCAATGAGTGTGCAAGGGGGAGGGGTGATGATGAAGCCTAAAATAATAAAAGAAAGAAGAATCAAAAGTTCTTAAACTTTTTCGTTTCCCTAACTATTTCATTTAGTTTGGGTGCAAAAAAGAGCATACAAAAGTCGTTAAGAGCGAAGACGAAAAAAGGCCAAAGCACACACGAAATAAAAAAAGCCAAACGGCGAACGCCCAAAAGCCCCACGAACCGAATCTATAAAAAAAAAGATTATTTTCGTAGTTTCTTTTGTGGTTTTTATTTGTTTACAACTTATTTTCTTTTTGGCTGCCTTTCTCGCCTGCCCCCACCCCCTCTCCCCGCCTCTTTGTTCGCCCAGCGATTGTTGCTCTTCGCTTTTCTCTATTGTTCCGCTGTCCGTCGTCGCCGTATCATCATCATCGTCATCGTCATCATCGTTATCGGTCGATAGGTAGAAAATCAACATTTAAATTATTCAAATTAAATGAAAACAGAGAAAGGGGCTTAGGGGAGGGGCAGGGGCAGGGGCGCGGCGAGAGAAAGAAAACAAATGGAAACGCGTCAAACGAAAGAAAGGGTGCAGCAGCAAACAACAACAACAAACCCCCCCACCCCCCACACCCGGACCAACACTAATGGAACTCTCGGGTATTACGTGGGCTGGGCAGTGGGTCTCTCTATTTGTCCATCTGCCGGCGCTGGAGGCCGTCTCCGATCTTGACAATCCACAAGTGAAGTTGGCACTCACCGAAGCCTCAAATACTATACAGAAGAATTCTATAATCTAAAGAAATCAGAGATTCCTTAAAATCCGATATAAGCTGATCTTTGTTCTTGTTCCCAGAAGATCTTCGAAACAGAACTTCCTTTTCCAGCTGAAACCAAGTAACTCCGCTTTGGAATCGGTCTTTGAGAGTATGAAAGTCTTGGGAATCCGTAGGTGTCTTTCGGTTCTTCAGATTCCCTCCCAAATGATCTTGCATAAGAGCTCTTGCCCGATTCTTTTTGGATCTAGAGTTGGTCCTACCCCAACCTTCAACGGTAATTAACTCATTTCATCTTTGAATCGTAGAGATCCCGAAG
The DNA here is from genome assembly GCA_037075105.1 of Lissocephala sabroskyi. Taxonomy (NCBI): domain Eukaryota; kingdom Metazoa; phylum Arthropoda; class Insecta; order Diptera; family Drosophilidae; genus Lissocephala; species Lissocephala sabroskyi. The sequence continues at coordinate 50,196 of JBAMCP010000414.1, read as the reverse complement.
AAGGGGGTGGGGGCGGAATTTAAAATTCTGCGCATTTCAGAGACAACAACACAAATGACGTCTCTTGGCAAATGCAATTGTTATTGTTAGAAATGCATTAAATTTAGCGCCAGTAATTGTTTACCCCCACCCATTAGAATAGGGAGAGGGGGTGGGGGTGGGGGTGGCAGGGTTGTCGGCGAGCCTATCAATTAATTTCGAAATGAAAACGCCTGGCAGGCACTGAAAATGTCAAATGAACTGAATTTGCAAGTGCATAGGAGCGGCGCCCCTCCCCCTCCTCCTCCCCCGATATCTCCAAACGACGGATCGTTAACAACTGTCATAAAAATAGACCCGTGCGTCCGGCCGAAAGAAACTTTGAATTATGCAAAAATGTGGGATTGTGAATACCGTCGATCCAACAATTGCACATTGAAAACCAAGAGAAAAAAAAAACAAAAACACAGTTTATGAATTTTTATAGTTTTGTTTTTATGTAACTGACCGTGAGGGGGAGGGGGAGGGGGGCGTTAAATGCCAGACAGGCTGAGGGGGCGGGGGTGGGCGAAGGGAAGTCGTCTAGACTGTTTGCCTTATGGCGAGTTTGTTGATTAGTTACATTTTGTAAACATTTAACACACACACACGTTGGCCACTTGACGCCTGTTGAATGCAAAATGCCGGCCCTACAGTTTGCAAAGCACTGCGTACCCAGTTATGCAGTTTGAGAGCAGCTGCAGTTGGGCCGCCAAAGCAATTTCTAGGCCTCTAGTTGACAAGTTAGTTAATAAGAGTTTATAAATATTTAATTAGAGGCCTATGCCGGGCTTACAGCTTAAAGATGCAGTTAGCAAATTAATTAAAACTGTAAAACTATTTTATTTGATTCCCAGCCGGGCTTACAGTTTGCAAGCCTCTGCGGTCTCTACAGTTTGCGAAGCATTGCTGCTCTGGCTTCTATCGATAATTTTGGCTGCAGTTTAATTTTGTTGCCTTAATTATTTTTAAACCCCACCGTGTGCGTCAGCACAGTAACGGTATTTACTGGCTTTATTATTATTTATTTAAAAATTGCGCTTTGTTGATTAGCTGGCGTTTTGTTTAGGCGCCGGGCCGCCAGCGATATTTCTACGATTAATCGAATGGGCCATAAGCACGCGTCAAATGTATAAATGGACATTTAATTAGATGGGCAAACCAAAAAAAAAACAACCCGAAACCGCCCGGGCAGCTGTCATTATTTAATTTGGCGCCGACGCATAATTAGCAATGATGCCAGCCCAACCACAATTCAATTTCAATTACCAACAAAAACAGACAACGGCAGTCGCTGCCGCCTCCTCCGACTTAATTGAGCATGACAACGAACGAGGAAGGGGCTGGGGGTGGGTGGGCTGCTTGCTTTAATTGTTATTACAATTACCGATTGGTCCAACTTGAGGGGAGTCGTTGACCCACTCTGGGCTCTGCCCAAGTCGAGGACTCCAGCCGAACTAACGCAACAATTTGTGCAGTGTCAATGATAAGGGAATTGCCAATCGGTCGGTGGGGGTGGCAACTATGGAATCGTTAACATGTCGCGACTTGGTAAATAAAACGGCAGCCATTAATAAATTTATGTCCGTGCGAGGCTGACAATGCAATTGCATTGTTGTTGTTTGTTGTTTGTGTAGAGTTTAATACGTTTTTGCGCGAGGTCAGATTAGATATTGGCGAGAACAGGGAACACCCAAAACAGTTTACAAAAACGCTTTTATGGTTTTGTTTATTTTTCTGGAAATTCCTTGATTTAAGCTGGCATACAAAAGCTAACTGCTTTGGGCCGCTCAGGCCAACAACAATGGGCTGACGGACAAAGGCTGGCTGGCAAAACAACAACAACATTTTCATTTGATTTGTGTTGACGTTTGCATTTCAGCTTTAATTTAATTTCATTTAGCCTGTCGCTCTGGCAAGTGAGTGTCAAATTTAGCAGCATATCTTTTTTTAAATTCGCCGTTCCTCTTGTTGTTGTCGCTGGCCACTTGTGTGTCAGTCGGTGAACACGTGCTTGGCTGGCCTGTGGCCCTTGTTTACTCAATTGCGTGGGCCGCCCAGGGTTGCCTTATTTTTTCGATTTCCCAGCGACCTTAGACAATCGATATTTTAGTCCCTTCTATCGAAGTCGAAGCCGACGACTCTGCCGGCGCTATCATTGCCGCCGCTAATCAGCCATTGACCAAAGAGCTGAGCCCCCAGGCGGCCGGCTGACTGCGATAACAATTAATGCCCAGCTGTTATCGATGATTAACTCATTTGTATACATTTCGTTCTTTGCAGGCATATGGCCCCATTCCAGACCTAACCATTAATGCCATCAACCAGAGCGATCTAATCTACGGGCTCACCTTGAATGCCGCCAACGGCCAGTCCTGGCAGCTCAACGTCTGCATCAACTGCAAGACTGTCCTGTGCGCCAAAAACCTGACAACCCTGGGCTCCTCCTACCTCATCAATTTGTCGCTACTCACCAGCAGCGAGCAGCTGGCCCTGCGCCGCAGCGACAAATCCTACTCCGAGATCTTTGATCTCCTCATCCCTGACCACGGCAAACTGGACGCCGGCGGCGTATCCATGATACCCTCCGCCTCGGACCTGGCCATGGCCGCCAGCCGCCAGCCCCCCACCGATGGCAAGCAGTTCCGCCTGCGCGACCTCCAGGCCTTCAAGCAGGCCCGCCTCCAGCGCGAGATCACCGAGACCAACGAACGCATCGAGCGCTTCACCGAGCAGCAGTTCGCCCTGCTCAAGAGCTTCCGCGAGAAGTGCGAGCAGGAGCACGCGCTCCTCAAGCGGCTCATCCAGCAAGTACCTGAGCAGGCCTCCGAGCTGCTTGACCGTGCCATGCCCACTGCCCTGGAGGTGACGGGCGGGCCCATTGCGCTCTCGTATGCGGCTGGGCCGGCTGCGGTGGCCCGGCGCCGGAACACCATCAGCAGCCGGAGGGAGCTGGCCACGGGCATGACCAGCGTGCCCACCACGCCCACCAGCCTGCTGGCCCAGCCACCCAGCTTTCTGGCGCTGCCCACGGAGGCCCAGCAGCCGCTGACCAGCGCCTCGATTCTGACATCCCGCAAGATGTCGAACTTTGACACGCCACCCGCCACTCCAGAAGCCACGCCCATGAGCGTGGGCAACAGTCCCACCTTCCGCCAGCAGGCGGCCAGCTCTGCGGGCGCTGCCTCCTCGTCGACTGTGGGCGGGCTGCTCGGCTCGGCTTCGCTGGGCAGCGCGGCCGACGAGGCCGATGACTGCTTGTTCGACCTGGAGGACGAGGATGTCCTCCTCACGGACCACCAGTCGCGCGCCTACCACCACCAGAACCAGAACCACCACAGCCTCCAGCAGCGTCAGCAGCAACTGGACAACATGAGCGACACCGCCGAGGAGGCCGAGGGTGAGTCCTTCTTGGCTTCAGCTAGCAGGGCTGAGATTAATCTATGGGTTTGTGTATTTTAGATGCTCTGGACTTGGACAGCTCCCTGCCCATACCCATGGACAGGGGGGCCTCTCAGGCGGTGCCCATGCACCTGAAGAACTTTGCCCGGAGCCTGCCCATTGGCATAGCCAATTCGCCGCAGCCCGAGCGGTCCAACAACAACTTTGCCGAAGAGGACGAAGAGGTGGGTGAAGAATCCGTCCCACCAGTTGATTAGTTGCTAATTTGCATCCTTTGCAGGTCCTGGACAATGCCGTGGACATAGCGGCCAGCATCAAGGCCCTGGCCAAGAGTGTCCATGGCGAGGCTGTGTTTGGGGACTTGCCACGTCCCCGTCTGCGTTCCCAGATCTAGGAACAACCCACACACACACGCACACACACTTTATACACACACAGTACATAACCAGATGAACTGCAATCTTTCTAAACTAAATTAGTTTGCTCAAGAAGAAAAGCGCCGACCGCAGGGCGCGCGTTTTGTTCTCCTCATCCCCATTTCGACGAACGTTTCGACTCCGACTCCACGCCCACATGAAAAGTTTCTATATTTAGAGTTTCTAAGATTTCCTCGACGACTTGCGTACGCAGGAAGCGGCGGAAAAACTGAACCAAACGGTTTTCGGCTCCGCACATTGAACCAATTAACTGATGATGTTGTTAGTTTATACAAATGAATAATCTTTAAGTCCTAGACCTACGAATAATCCACACATTTATCTGTAACTGATAAACGGGCCGCGGTCGCTACAAAAAGTTTCTATAACCGACCGACGCGGCCTTCATTTTTACATTGTAAAACCTAAAAAAAAAACAGCCAACAAAAAAAAACAAGAAAAATACATTTTTCCCAAGTTTGTGGACAAACCGACGTTTGTGAAAGAAAATCTCGAGAGTTTTTTAAGTGGAGAGGGTTTATAAAACGATCTACAAACGCTTTATAACGTTATTCCTTAAGTTAACAGGGTGCAACGGGCAGCAAAAGCGGTTTGGTTTGGTTGCTTAAGTGATTTAGCCGACAGGTGGCGTTTCGAGGCAGCTGAGGTTTTTATATCTCGTTTAATTTTTTAATATCCTCGGGAAGGTCTGCCAACCAAGCTTAAAGAAGGATTTGATGTGGAGAACAAGATCCTAAAAATCACAGGATGCATACAATTTTTGGGCTGCCAATTGTCAAGTCTTTAGCTCGCCTTAGTCACCTGAGAGGCGGCCGGTTACTAGGCAACCCTGACAGCAGAGCAGCGATTCGGATAAATGCCGATTATCGATAAGCAAAACTCACTATTCAAAGCCATGCAGATAAATCGGACTCGATTGGCGGACTGCCAGTTGAATGCCGATAATCGATAAAAAACACCTGATTTCTGCTTGGGGGCCGATTGCGCTTTTCGCAGCCACGCAAATAAATCGGATGGGACTATCTTTCTGTGATTTTTGTCGTTATATTTTCGGATGCTACGCAGGCATTTTGTAAAACTAAATTAAAACGAAACTTAAGACTAACTTTACAGAGGCGCCGCTGTGTGGCCAACTAAAAGACATTGGAGAGCCGCTCGATCTCCAGCAGATCAGCCAGAATCTCCTCCGTCCGCGTGCCGATCTTCTTGGCCACCTCGTTGCGCTCCGAATGCGCCAACAGCCGATACGACCAGATCAGATCCCCGTCAATAACACAGCGCGAAGGATTCGTGGCCAGCTTCTTAAAGGACTTTAAAGTCCGGTACTCCTTGGGGTTAAGTCCACCCAAATGATCCTGATAGGACAACAAGACATTCTGCAGCATGAGGAACCTCCGGTAGACCTTCTCCGGCAGCGGCAGGCAATACCCCAGCGCCCCGTCCAAAGTGCCATAGACCACGAAGTGCTTGTTCTCGTACAGGAAAGGCTGGCGGTGGTGCAGTCCCCGCTGGTGGCACTGAACCCGAAACATTGTGTTGACCACCTGGCCGAGGTGGTAGTCCGCCTTCCTCAGCAGCTTCTGGCCGCCCAGACTCTCGCGGGCCTCCGGCTGGTACATGTAGACGATGAGGTTGCGCTCGGCATCGGTGACCAGGAAGCCGAGGTTGGTGTTGTCCACCATGAACTCAATGCCGTAGACTTCCAAGGCATTAAAGTCGCGCGAGGCTAAGGATAAAGTCCTGTACTCCTCCTGGAAGCGCAGCAGGCTGATGGATTTGTAGACATCCGCGATGAAGATCAGCGACTTCACGGTGATGATCTGGTGGACGTAGATGTTCGTGTCGATGAAGGCCACGCCAATGAGATCGCCGTCGCGCAGCTGCCAAATGTAGATCTTCTGGCCCAGGCCGGTGACCAGGAAGCCCAGGACATCGGACAAAGCGGACACAGGGCCCTTCTGCTCTTTTTTGAAGACCTCCTTGAGCTTGAACTTGGTCATGGGCTTGCCGGGCTCAGGAACCACCTCAATTATATCATAGATGTGGATATTCCCGCGGGAAGTGATGTCCTCGCTGTAGTTGAAGTTCGTCCCTATGCACAGATACTCCTTTAAACCCGAACGAGTGCCTTCATAGGACAGCTTGACGATCTTGAAGGCTGTGACATGCTCCCAGGGATCGAACTTGATCGAGGCATCTGGGACAATTTCCCAGGTCTCCGGGCTGATCAGGACCATTTCGAATTGCGAGCCGATGGGGTAAATGAAGCGCTCGCCGCGGCTCTCCTCGTTGAGCTCCTTGTCCTCGCCGTTGAAGCGGTAGTATTTGGTCATCAGCTCGTCCGTCTGCGTGATCAGGCAGTAGACGCGGTTCTCCCGGTGGTACACCAGCTGCCGGGGCGTGCAGCGCAGCGGCACCTTCCTCACCGGCCAGGCCGAGTCGTAGCTCAGGTAGCTCGGCAGCACGGAGATCTTCAGCTCGTAGGTGGTGTCGAAGTACAGGAATCCATTGGGTATGTTCACATTATTAAAAGCCGCAAAGCTGCGCACATCCTCGTTGCCTAGCAAGCGGTGGACGCGCAGCTCCCCGCGCGCTGTGAGGAACACAAAGCAAGGATTCACCCCGCAGACCATGACGCCGGCCAGGCCGCCCACATTGTGGAAGGGACGCAGCTTCTGGACATACTTCGGCTGCATGTTGTAGGACTCGCTCTCGTCCTCCTCTTTGTCCAGGTCTATGTGCTTGGGCTGGCTGTCCGACTCCAGCAAGTTCAACTGCTCCAGCTTGCGGAAGCGCACCTTCAAATGTCCTTTAGGGTAGCGGAAAACCTGGTAGATCAGCAGCTCCAGCCGCGTGCGTATCAAAAGCAAAGGCCGCTGGCCATTGACCCCCAGGCCCACCAGGCTGACCTCCAGGGGCAGCGGGGAGTTGGCATGCTGGGGCATGCAGGCCGTCAGGATGCCCTGCTTGGAGTTCTCCTGGGTCAGGGTGATGGGCACGAACTCCATGGCATCGGTGAGGACCACAGCCCCGTTGCCTATGTCGTTGACCAGGTAGACGAGCTTCATGTCCGGCATGGAGTAGATTTCCAGAGTGCCGCTTTGCCGGGCCACTATCAGGAAATAGCTGGGCTTGGCCTGGACCAGCAGCCGGCGCCACCACTCGGAGTTCTTCTGCTTCGACTGCTTGGCCAGGTCGGCCATGCTGTTCATTTTAAAAGCGCTGCCGGCATCGCCGTAAAGCAAATCCTCCTCGTCCTCGACCTTCATGCTGGGCTCGGCCTTCATGTAACCGCCAAAGCCGGCAGCCCCGAAGTTGCCACTGCCCTGGCCGGTGAGGTTAAGGACCTCGTCTGTCTTGGAGGTAAACAAGCCCGAGAGATCCTTGTAGGCCGAAATGGCCACCACGGCTGGGGAGCTGCTGATCGTGTGCTTGTTGATGGCCAAACGGGGAGTGCCGCGCGTCTCCCGCAAGGCCAAGGTGATGACCTGGCCGTTCAGCACCCTCAGGCACACATAAGGATCCGCTATGGACACCTGGACCACCGGCGAGCCCACCTCAATGGGCACGTTCTGGATCAGCCGCGTGCCCTGCAGGAGACGCACATGCCGCGTGGTGACCTGGGGAAAGAATAGAAATATAAGTTAGGGTTTCATTGGGCGGTTAATCCTTGAAGGATTACCTGGACTATGAAGCGGTTCTGGCCGATGTTGCCCACGTAGATGGTGGGCTGGTTGACGGTGAAGCCGGTGTTCTCGATCTCGTTGATCTCGTGGCCGGTTTGGAGCACCAGCGTCGACGAGCGCTGGGAGAGCAGCATGAAGTCGTGGTGATCCTGGTTGGTTGTCTTCTTGGTGGCATCGTCGAACACCGTCCACACATCCAGGCAGCCCTCCAGCTCGAAGCTGGTAATGATCTGCGGGTTAATGCAGTTCACAAAAACACACAAGGCGCCATTTTTGCTGTGGCCTGTGGCGGCCACCAGCTCGATTTTTAAGTCGTTGAGGGACTCGGCATGGGGGCGCAAGGTGGAGCCGTCGTCCTCAAACTCCACGCGCTCGCCGGCGCACATGTAGTTGATGGGGGCCACGTTGAGCAAACTGTCGCAGACCTCGAACACAAACTTGCGCAGCTGCAGCACCGAAGTCTTGACCCCCGAGCCGTAGACCTCCAGCTCCTCGTCCTCAATGCGGCGGGACTTGGACACTGGCGGATTGTCGAGCTCTTCGCCGTCGGACAAAATCAACTCCGGCTCCTCCTGGCCCGGCTCGGCATCATCCAAAGTGATCACCGTGCTCTGGTCCTCCTCGGTGAAGTGGAGTAGCAGCGAGTTGCCCAGCCGGGAGCCCAGGAAGATGTACTCATTCTGGCAGACGCAAATGCAGCTGGTGAGCACGCTGGCCGCGGCCTTGTGGAAGTGGAAGTTCCTCACCGTGCGCATGGAGTCCACGCACAAGGTGAGCACATAGAGATCGCCAGAGCGCAGGGAGATCACCAGCTTGTCCACGTCGATGAAGGTGAAGTTGCCGCAGTCCAAACTGATGCTCACCCCGTCCTGAGGCTTGAGAGGGAAATTGGTGCTGTGGTCGGCCGAGCTGTTCAGGCTGACGCCGTAGGGCGGCACGCTCTGGTTGAGGTAGACGATGGCGTTCACGGTCATCACCAGGCAGCCGCCAATAGGCTTCTGTATGGGGAAGACCTGAAGGCAGTCGAAGGGCAGGCTGTTCACCGTCCAGATGATGGGGTGGACGCGCTGCTGTATATTCAGGGAGATGGCCACCAGCACGCAGGTATCGGAGCGGACCTTGATGCGCCCGGGGCAGGTGCGCACGGGCTCGTAGAGGATGAGGAGGGTGGGCTCGTAGTAGCCGTGGAGGAATTGTATGTCCAGGACGTTGTCGATCTTCTCGTCCAGATCCCGCAGGGCTATCAGGTAGGAGGCCATGATGGGCGTGCGGCTGACCAAGGCAGTGGGCATTTTCTTGATGGGTTTGACGTCGGCCAGCTCGATCTCGTCCAGGCTGTTGTCCTTGCGGAAGGGCAGCACCACCAGCCGCTTGCCGTAGACCAGCATCACGGCACAGCGGGCATCGGGATCCACGCGGACCACAGGGACATGATAGCGGCCTGTCCAGCCGCCGCGTATGTCCTCCTCCTCGAAGTAGTGCAGGCTGAGCGTCTTTAAAGCAAAGGTATCGGGGTCATGCTGGAGTACTGAGAGCTTGGCGTCCTTAAAGCTGATGAGCAGGGCATCCCGCATGGCCCCGGCCAGGCCCACGCATTGCAGGGACATCACATTGCCGTAGAGGGTGTAGGTGGCCAGGCACTCGAGGCGCATTTTGGGGGGGACGCGCAGGTCGTTGGGGTTGATTTTCTGGCGCTGGACGGAGTCTGTGTTGGGGGCAATGCGGTATACTTTGAGTATATTGGCGCCGGCCACGACGAGGTTCTCCTCCGCGTTGTTGAAAAAGCGGCAGGAGATGGAGAACTCGAGCGCGGTGGCCGCGTGGCTTTGTTTGCACATGGAGAACATGTTGGCGCGGGTGGTTAGGTAGGCCCGGCGATGGCAACTTTTTGGCTGGATTTACTGGAGTTTCATTAAGGTTTTGCACTCACTTAACTTTCTTTTTTGGTTTTCTTAATCATTTGCAGTTTGCATTTTCTTCTTCTTGCGCATCAGTCGGGCGGCGAATAAATTGTGGTTCCATGGTTGCCACCCTTGATGTTTTGTTTTGATTATCGATTGGTTCGATTGCTTGGAACTACCACCAGGCGCTTATTTAAATAAATAGAGAAACAACTTTTAGGGATAAGCAGCAAAAATATTTAAATTAGGCCTACGACTAGCGTAAATTAAAAGTTTTGGCTTACGAATTGCTAGCTTATTGAGGTCATAAAAATTTGTCAAGCTTCCACCTAAAACTATCGGTTTACAAACTGAACTTGTTATCAGTCCTTATGCTATTGTTTTTATTAATAAAATTCAGTCATATATATTGATATTAGTGTTGATATCTCCACTCCCAGAGGAACGAAATAAACGCAGGGGTAGAATTATTAAATTATTAAAGAGGCAAGCAAAAGCAAACTAACGCTTTCATATTTTGTTTATCGAACAATTGTTTACTAAATGGGGGACTGAGCGTCCTGTTTGAATAAATCTTCACTCTTTCTAGAGTTTGCCGGTCACCTTATTCAGCCCCTCGATTAAAAATAATCTTTCAAAATTTGCGCCTTGGCTGGTATTTAAGCGTTTGGTATTTTCAAGTTTTGACCAGTGCCCTGTGCGTGCCGGGTGTGAGAAAGAGACGGCTATAGTGCACTGCATTGGCCGCCTAATGAAATGCAATAGAAAGAGCTAGCTATGTGTGTGCAAGAAGCAGAAAAAGAATCAAAATTTGTAGCTGCTTCTGCTTTTGTTTGTGTGTTTGGCCATTCATTTCGTTAATTCGTGGTTTAATTTATGTGTTCAAACAGAAATTAAGAAATACGCCAGTGCCACCAACGCCTCCCCAACGATAATAAACCAAATGCAAACCCCCCACACCCAAAAACCCGAAGCAAGCGAAAATAAAAAAAAAATTTACGCAGAGGCGCACGGAAAAACTTACGTGCGTGTGAGTGTGTATGTGTGTGCGTGTGAAAATTGTGTAGCTGCTGAACAACAGCCAAAATCGTAAATGGGCCCTGCTCACCGCTCCCCCCTCGTTGTTGCCGTTGGGATCAGCTCAACTGCAACAACTCAGCCCCAGCGAAAGCAGCCCATTCAATTATAAAAGACAAAAATCCACCAGCCATCCTCCAGACCCTGCGGACCTGGCTCCATCGTGCCTGATTACAACCAACACACACACACGCACACCTACACGCACCACACGACCAACACACACACACACACACGCACGCACACAAGCAAAAGCCACGCTCAAATATACAGACACAGGGCCCAGGGCCCGGGCTGTTTCTGGCCTGAGAATGGATACTGCTGGCCAGGTTAGTAGGCGTGTGTTTTTTTGGTTTTTATTTTTAATTGTGTGTTTTTTTTCGCCGCAGTTTGTACGGAAAAAAGTAGTTCTCCTCGATTTGGAATGACTTGTATATAAACCGGAAGGAAAAGCCCCACACGACTAACTAACGGAAGGATGAAAACCCTGACAGCCGACACGGCCAGCTCATCGACAGCGGCGTCGCTCCAGCTGCCCATCATTCCACAGCAATTAAACAAGCCCAGCGGCGGCGGCGGCGCCAGTCCAGCCCTCGGCATGGAGCCCACCACCACGGCCCATGTGAATCTCGTGGACGACGAGGACGAGAAGGATCCGCTGGCCCTGGATATAACCACTGGCGGGCTGGTGGAGCAGCCACTGCCCAGCGTTGGGCTGCCCACCAACTCAACGTCACCAAGTACCAAGCACACCCACAGCCTGAGGTGCGTCCGTCCCCCCACAAAACTCGGCTACTTTCTAAACTCCCGTTTTATTGTCCTTCCAGGCGCCACCTGCCACGCATTATAGTGAAACCCATACCACCGGAGAAGAAGCCACTGGCGGTGGTGAGTGAAGCTGCGGCCGCTCTGCCGCCCGTGCGGGGAATCACCAGCCGCCGCATCCAGCAGCAGCAGCAGGCCAAGGCAGCGGCTGCCGCAGCTGCTGCCGCTGCCGCAGCTGCCCTGGCGGCCACCACAGCCGGGGCCACGGCCAACTCCAACAAGGCCATCACCCAGGCCTCCACCATGCGCGAGGTCTTGGCCTCGATTCCGGGATTCAGCGTGAAGCCGCGCCGGCGTTCGAACAAGAAGCTGACCACGGCCGCCCAAATCGAGCAGACCAAGGACGGCAAGATTGACTTGGAGACGCCCGACTCGATCCTCTCGTCCACCAATCTGCGCGCTTTGCTGAACAAGCAGACGTTCTCCCTGCTGCCGCCGCTATACCAACACAACCTCATCCAGCTGCTGCCGGTGGTGGACCGCGAGGCCAGCGAACTGGTGGAGCCCTTGCCGGCCGAAGTGCTGGAGATTGAACAGCCCACGGGCAGCGAGTCGATCCGGCTGAGCGCCTCCTGCCTGAACAACGAGTTCTTCGCCCGCGCCTGCCTCGAGTGGCGCGAGCGGCTGAGCGAGGGCGAGTTCACGCCGGAGAACCAAATCAAGCTGAAGACCGAGGCCGAGCGCGAGAAGAACAAGCTCGACCCCTGGAAACTCAAGCACTTCGAGCCCTTCTGGGGCGAGAAGAATGCCAAGCGCGGCCCCCCCACGGAGCCGCCCCAAGCAGCATGTGATAATGAGACTGAACTCCAAAAGGATCTGGCCAGCGGCTTGCCAGCCGAGGAGGACAAGGCCACCGAGCCGCAGCGTCGCGTGCTCAAGCGGCCCACGAGCAGTCCGGCGCTGGGCAAGTCCAGTGAAGCCTCCGAGGCAGGCGAGGATGTGCCGACGACCTCGAAGCGCCAGCTGATGGAGGAGGAGCTGGCGCCGCTGGAAATCAGCGACTCCATAGACAATGAGGACGACGTCGTGGACTTGGCCATGTCCACCACCACCGACAATGACGACGACCTGGTCATGGAGGCCGAGAAGCCCGAGGATCTGCCCGAGACCGTCGAGCTGGACGAGGAGGAGGAGGAGCGGCCCAAGCAAGCTGAACAAATCATTAGTACCTGTGATAGGATCGAGCCAGCCGCAGGCATCACAGAGGAGCCCACAGCCGCGCCAGCGGCCAGTGCCGAGTTCGCTCGCTACCTCCAAGCCGAAGAGGATTTGAGACGTAAGCAGGCCGACCAAAGGATTCTGCAGTTTAATGTATTTCAATCCTTCGCAGATACCAAAGCAACCAGCCAAGTGGCCGCGGCCGCGGAAGAAGCAGCCAACGCCCCAGACACGCCCAATGCCAGCCACAATTTCCTCTACCGCGAGGCCGGGGATCACGGTGAGTTGTGGCTGAGGAAATTCTCAAATTCCTCTCATTGTCCTTGTCACTTTCCAGCTTACTTCACCGACTATGAAGCCCAGCAATCGCAGCAGCCGCCGCCACTGCCCTCCGCCCTGCCACCGCCGCCGCCCAGCAGCCTCAACAGCCGGAGTAAGTCGATCGATTGGGAGGATTTTGGTGTCCGCATTTCTAAGTTTTTGTTTCCTTTGCAGCGGCAATTTTGAAGCTGGAGGAGGGCGACAAGTTGGCCAGCAATGGCAGCTCGACGGGCAGCACGCCCACCAGCTCGGCAGCCTCCTCGAGCTCCGCCTCGCTGTCCTCCTGCTCCAGCAGCAGCTCCTCCTCCATGCCGGCCACGGCCACAGCCTCGCCCACCAACACCACCTGCTCCACGGCCACAACTGCCGGCCTGTCCGTGGTGGCCAGCTCCTCGAAGGCCACCCTGGCCGAGGTCCAGGCCATGCTCTCCACATTCCACAGCCAGCAGCAGGAGCAGCAAACCCAAACCATTGAGCTGCCGCTGGAGCTCAACGCCAGCGAAATGTTCCAGCAGGTCCAGCACGACTGGAACTTCAGCGGCCTCAAGCTTTTGACAGGGAATTCAAACGGCACGGCCACCACCTCGGCCGCGGCGGCTGCCCAAGAGCAAGAGCATCTCAATCATCTGCTGGATGTGACCCAGGACAATGAGGCCATCGATGATCTGGTCATGGAGGCCGAGGAGGTGGAGGAAGACGACGATGTGGTCGAGTGCATAGGCGAGGACGACGACGAGGCCGAGGGCATGGACGACACCGATGCCGTCCAGGAGATCGTCGACAAGCTGCAGCAGGAGCAGCAGCACCAGCAGCTCCAGGCCCAGCTCCAGGACGTCGTCCAGCTGGCCCAGCACTCCTTCATGCAGCAAAGCCACGGCGACTATGCCAACGAGGTGTCCACGGATCTGCACTGCGATGTGCCCATGTCGGCCGCCGAGATGGAGGTCTCGAGCACGGTGATCACCAACAGCAGCAACTCGAACGACAGCAGCAACAATCTGAGCCTGTGCAGCTCTTCAGGCGGCGGCAGCGCCAGCGGCAATCTGGTCAACATAGCCACCACCCTCAGCCAGCTGCAGCAGCAGCAACAACAGCAGCAGCAGCAGCAAATTGCCCAGCAACAACAGCCCCAGCAGCGGCAGATTTTAGTGGACTCGAATGGCCAGATCATAGGCAACTTCTTGCTGCAGCAGCAGCAGCAACAGCAGCAGCAACAACAGCAGCAGCAGCAGCAGCAACAACGCCAGCTGCAGCAGCAACAATTGCTGCAGCAGTTCACCCTCCAGGCAGCGGCCCACCAGCAACAACAGGCCACCACCAGCAGCAGCCTGCCGAAGGGCCATCCGCACTCCACCATCTCCACGGTGACGCTGCGCAAGCCCTTCGAGATCAACAGCAACGGCGGCCAGCAGTTCCTGGCCAGCCACCTGCACCAGCAAATGGAGCAGCAGCAGCAGGCGGTGGTCAACCAGCAGAAGCAGCAAATGCAGCAGCTGGCGGCCCAGCTGCACCAGCGCCAGATTTTAGCAGCCCAGGCAGCCAGCAACAATCTCCTGCAGCAGCAGCAACAACAGGCGGTGGGGGGTTATCAGCAGGCCGCGGCCACCCCCCAGCCAGCGCCCCAGCAGCCGAAGTTCATAGCCAAGCCGCTGAATATTATTTCCATGACCACCAACCGCGCCAGCCCGGCCAACGTCTCGCCCAGCCCCACGCCCCATCTGGCAGCCACGATTCCGTCCAGCACCATCAATGCTTTCGCAGCCGCCAATGCGGCGGTGGCCTACAGCGGCCCCAATGCCCCCAGCCCAGGCAGCAGCCAGCAGGCAGCTCCTCCCGCCCAGGCCCCGATGATGGCCAATCTGCCGGCTGCCGTGACCCTGAAAACGCTGTCGCCCTCGGGCGTGCCCACCACCATAGCCCAGCAGCGGCTGCAGCCCAAAATGCCCACGGGCAAGGGCCGCAAGGCCACCAGCAACCGCCTGCCCCCGGGGGCCGTGAATCTCGAGCGCAGCTATCAGATCTGCCAGGCGGTGATCCAGAACAGCCCCAACCGGGACAACCTGAAGGCCCAGCTGCGCCCGCCGGCCGCCATACTCAACCAGCAGCAGGCCAGCTCCACGGTGGCCACGCCGGCAGCCAGCACGGCCCCCGTCAGCAGCAGCAGCCTGGCCGGCCTGAATGTGTCCACGGTGGCGGCCACTCCCTTGTCCAACATCAGCAGCAGCACGGCCAGCGCCGCGGCAGCCCCGCCGCCCCCCGAAGAGCTCATGGGCAGCGCCGCCTTACCGCCCAATGTGATGGGCGTGGGACGCCCAGGAGTCTACAAGGTGAGTCGGAGGATTCCTCAATTGTCCTAGATTTTAATTGTTGTCTTGTCCCGCCAGGTGCTGGGCCCGCGGATGGGCTTTCCCCGCAAGAAGTACGTGCAGCGCAAGGCCTCGCCCACGACAATCATACGCCATGTGTTGAATGCCGCGCCAGCCGGGCAGGCTAGTCTGCCCCAGCAGCTGCAGATCCTGCAGCAGACGCAGCAGGCAGTCAGCCAGCCGCCGCCCAAGCCCCCCCAGCCGCCTGCCCAGCAGCCGCACGAGCTGCTCCACCAGAACGGCAGCGGGCAGTACTTGTTTGTCCACCGGGCCGACAATCAGGCGCCCCGCGCCTCCAGTGCCCCGCCGCTCCACCAGAATCAGGCAGGACTCCCTTACCCATCAACCTGATCCTTAAATAAATTTAGTTGTATTTTTTCTAGTTTGTGGCCGTGCAGAATCCTTTGCATACGATGAACGGGGCCTTGGCCCTGGGCGGACGCGGGCGTCCGGCCAACGTGGACTCGAGCAGCGCCTCCTCCAACTAGGCCCCGAACACTGCCCTCCAGCACACACACAGCCACACCCACAGCCACGCGCACGCACACACGCACACGCTCAATGCCAGTGGGCCGGCGAATATTGTCCGTCGCAATATCGCTGCAGGTAAATTGGTGTATTATTAGAGCTAAGCGAGGTATGTCCTTTCATCACGCTCCTTCCCACACACACACACACACATTTACACTCAGCACGCATTAAACTCTTTTTCTTTGAATCCTTTTTTTGGGTATTTAGAATGTATGTACTTGTAATTTGCCGCATGTCCTTTTTAGTTTGAGTAGCCAAACCGAAACTAATTTGTATGCCTTCCAGGAGCCAGCAACACAATCTTCATTGACGGCAGCAGCGGACAGACAGGCAATGGCGGCGCCTTGATGGACTCCAGCAACAACTACATTGTGGCCACCTCGACGACGCCTGGGCCGGCTAATCAGGCCCAGCAGCTGCAGCTGCATGCGGCCGGCAGCGGGGAGAACATGCCGCCCGGCAACGAGGCCACGGGGACGAACTGCGCCTGCTCGCTGAATGCCATGGTGATTTGCCAGCAGTGCGGGGCCTTCTGCCATGAGGATTGCTTGGGGGCTGCGAAGTTGTGCGTGGCGTGCGTGATTAGATGAGAGGATTTGGATCCGCGATTTGTAGTGTTAGATTGCCAGAGGCTTTTATGAGCGGCAGGATCTGCATGTCCTCGGAAGATACTCGTTGATTTTGTGATTGTTTTTTAGGATCCACACGCCACACAAAAATTGTAGATCACACGCTGTAAATAACTTAGACTTAAATCGGAATATAGCTTAGCCACACACACACCTTCACCTTGAGTATTTAAGATCATAATATTATATATACATATATATATTTTTTTAAGTTACTTAATTTAAAGAACTTTAATGTTACGACTTCGACCGCAACTCTCAACACATACAAAATACACCACTTCTAGTTTATAAACAAACTATAACTATACGCATATTATAATTATACGCACTACAAAAGCAAGAAAACTACAAAAAATATGAACTTCAGCGTTTAATGCCATCAGCTTGTTTGTGTTTCATTCAAAGGATTTGGTGACGGCCTCCGCAATCGCCTGGACCTCGGCCATGGCTCCGTTCCCAGTGTCGCCGCACATTAGGGTCTTGGCAATGCAGGGGATCTCTTGGTAGCCCCAGGAGATTAGCTTGTCGATCTGCTCGCGGGTCAGCGGATGCTCGTACATGCGGGTGTTCATGGCGGGGGCAAAGATCAGCGGCTTGCTCAGGTCCCAGGCGCGCACAGTGCAGGTGATGAGGTTGTCGCAAATGCCATTGGCTATTTTGGCTAAAGAGTTGGCGCTGAGCGGCGCTATGACCAGCAGGTCCGCCCATTTGCCCAGCTCGATGTGGAGCACAGGATCGCCGCGTTGGCTCCACTGGGCCCACTCCTCGCTGTCGTCCAGCAAGGGGATTTCTTCGGGCATTTCATTCCAGTCAATAAAATGCTTACTGTGCTCGGTGGCCATGACTTTTATCTAAAAAAAAAGAACTCTTTAAACTCTTTCTTCAATTTCCTTCCACTTACATTGTATTTGAAGGGTTGGCTGGCCGTTTGTAGTTCTTTTAGAAGGTTGGTTAGCTTGATGGTGGCCACGCTGCCGGTGACCGCCAGTAGGAGGTTGCGTTGCGGCTTCATTGGGCGGGCTTGCTGTCTTCTTCGAAGCCCAGTTTCGTCCAGGTGGTCTTCTCCATGAGGTTGTTCTCCATGCGGCAGCCTAGGTAGGCTTTGGCCTGCTCCCGGCACTGGGAGTTGTCGTTGTCGTTGCGGCGCAGGCAGCTGGCGTAGAGGAGGAAGTGCTTCTTGCAGATGCTCTCGTGGTCGAGGGGGAAGGAACCTTTCTCCGGGGCGGTGGGTATGAATTTCTTCTGGCTATAAATTTGCGAAGTCATAACCGCCGATCATTCGCACTTTGCCTACTTTAAAGTTATGAAATTTGTGTGTTTTTGTTGTAGTTGAAAAAACAGCTGATATGCCAGCCTGCCGCCCAGGGTTGCTTTGGTCAGAGCAGTCGGCGTGGCTGCCGTGTTATCGGTGTGTCTATCGGTTTGGAAGCCGGCAGAATGCAGTGGCTGGTGAATTTAAGTTTGTGTTTGTTTTGCCTGATTTCTGGCCTAGGCAGGACCTCAGCTGAGCCTCAAAGGGATCCCAATGGCTATCTCACTTACTGCCCCTGCATGGGTAAGCATTCCAAGCAAGTTGCCCATGAGGCCCACTAAAAATCCTCCCTCCATTTCCAGGCCGCTTTGGCAACCAAGCCGACCATTTTCTGGGTTCATTGGCCTTTGCCCAGGCCCTCAATCGCACTTTGATACTCCCGCCCTGGGTGGAGTTCCGCAAGGGCGAAATGCGCTCCGTGCAAATCCCCTTCGACACTTACTTCGAGGTAGAGCCTCTGCGGGAGTATCACCGCGTCATTCTCATGTCCGACTTCATGGCCACGCTGGCACCGGAAGTCTGGCCGCCCGAATCCCGCACTTCCTTCTGCTACATGGAGCGCAAGAGTCTGCAGGCCGAGAAAAACAATCCGGACGCCCCCAACTGCCATGCCAAAGACGGCAATCCCTTCGGCCCCTTTTGGGACACTTTCGGCGTCGACTTCGTGGCCTCCGAGTTCTACGGTCCCCTGCACTTTGATGTCCACCACAGCACCATAGCAACCAAGTGGCAAACCAAGTACCCGGCCGACACCTGGCCCGTCCTGGCCTTCACCGGGGCCCCTGCCAGTTTCCCAGTCCAACTGGACAACCGCGAGCTCCAGAAATACTTGCAATGGAGCCCCAACTACCGGGAGGCCGCCAGGGCTTTTATAAAGAAGGTGCTACCCCGCGGGGCCTTCGTGGGCATCCACCTGCGCAACGGCATCGACTGGGTCCGCGCCTGCGAGCACGTCAAGGAGAGCCAGCAGCTGTTTGCCTCGCCCCAGTGCCTGGGCTACAAAAACGAGCGAGGACCTCTCTACCCGGAGCTGTGCATGCAGACCAAGGAGGCCATAGTGCGGCAGCTGAAACGAACCATCAAGAACGTGCGGCAAACCCAGCCCACCAACGAGGTGAGGTCGGTGTTCGTGGCCTCCGATGCCAACCACATGATCGCCGAGCTGAACTCGGCGCTCAGCCGCATGAACATCTCGGTCCACAAGCTGCCCGAGGACAATCCCCACCTGGACCTGGCCATCCTGGGGCAGTCGAACCACTTCATCGGCAACTGCATATCCTCGTACAGCGCGTTTGTCAAAAGGGAGCGAGACTCGCACGGGTTTCCCTCGTACTTCTGGGCGTTCCCCAAGGAGAAGGAGCGGCACCATGGGAAGGTCCACGAGGAGCTGTAATTGGCGAACAATTCTCAGGCGAGATGCTCTCAGTAATTAAGGATAGGAAGTATTAGCAGTAGATGACATTCCACCAAAATGTTTTATTTACTTAGAAATTGAATCGTCCAGGGCGTGAGGATCTGGCAAATAATTTAGTCCACCTACAGTCAACTTAGTGTACGAGTTTCTGCTTGCGGGAAAGGTCGACCTGCGCCGAGGACACGTTCGTTAGGCCTTCGCGCACGGTGCTCAGGTTGTCCTTCCAGGCCTGCAGCAGATCGCGCAGCTGCTCCCACTGGGGGGCCCCGAAGGTGCGGTGCATGGTGGATGAAATGTGGACCTTGCGGTTGGCTTGGTCGAGGCGGGCGCGCACCAGCTTGGTCTTGAGGACCTCAATGACGAAGGGCTCGACTTCGTCCTCGTTGATTTGCAGCTCTTTGGTGAGAGTTTCGAAGGACATTTCGGGGTTGCTCTCGGCCAGCTGCATGAAGGTCAACAAACGCATCTTTTTCATGTTCTGCTCGTGGTTGAGGCCCTGCGAGTTCACGAACTCCTTGTGGTCCTCGTAGAACTGAACATACGACGGCAGCTTGTCTGACACAAAAATGGAGAGCAAATCGTGGATCAGGTCGCCTTCGAGGAAGCGCACAGGCTTCAGCGAGAGCAGCGGGTCGAGCAGGAATGTATTGGGGTCGGCCAGGGCGGTGACAATGCATTTCATGGCATCCTCGCGGGCAACGCAAGCGTTGTCGGCGGTGTAGGTGCCCAGCAGCTCGATCATCACCTTCGAGGAGAGCTCCAGGTTGGTGTCCTTGGTGACGTCGTGCAGCAAGCGGTAGAGCTTCTGCATTTGTTCGCTGGATGGCGGGCAGTTGGCGAATTGCGACTTCAACTGCTCGACGCCTGTGAAGACCTCCAGGACCTGATCGCACTGCTTGGCCACCTGGACGAGGTGGTAGTACACATGGTAGCGCAGTGGGGAAGACGTGTCCAGGTTGTTGAACAAGCGCCACAGCGACTGCAGGCACACCTTGGCCAGCGGCTGGTTCGGGGCCTTCGTCATCTTCTCGCAGTAAGCCAGCACGATATTCTCGCCCCGATCCAGAGGAATCTTAACAAGAATTAACCACACATTATTGAATGTTTGTGGGGCAAGTGGCACGCCTCACCGTTATCATTATAGACACAATACTATTCAAGATGCCGTCGATCTGGGCGGGCTCGCCGTCTTTGAAGCACACATCGCAGACGCCAATGATTTTGTGGAGGTCGTCCTCAACGCCTTTGTTGGATTTCTCCGAAGAGATTTCGGCACCGAGTTTCTTGAAGTATTTCCGCAGCTCCTGGACCTGTTAAGGGGAGACGCGTGTTTTAGAAAGTCAGGCCTTTGTGATTAATTTTGTTTTCATCTTAGCCAGGTGAACATAACCTCACTTTGGGCACAGGGCGGAAGGCAGTGGCTGCCGAGTGGTCAAAACACTGTGGCGATTGGGTTTCGGGCAATTACCTGCTCATCTAGGGAAAGATCTATAAAAACCGGATGCGAAGTCATTGCTTCCTTGTAGTTTTCTCTCTGTTTTTCAACGAAATGCGGCACGAAATCAACACACGTCGCTGACTTTTCCAACAACAAATTTGTAAGGGGCGATGCTTAATTAATTATCGATAGTTGTGCGATGTTTTCAATTAACCGATTGTTAATGGTTGCATTTCGATGGCGAATGGTGAAATATTTTTTTTAATTTCTCCAACGAAGCTTGTATACTCTTTGGGGACAGTAAAACACGAAGGAATCACGATAAAGATTGAGTGGAGGCTTTTAAAATAAACTTAAAAAGAGTTCTGGAATCTGCTCAAACGCACAGCTGCTGTAAAACAACTTTAAACGCTTTAGGAATATCGAATGTTAGCGAGTTGGCAGGCCTCGGCGAAGCATTCTTGTTTGAATTTCGTTCTTTTTCACGCGCCACGAAAATTCGCCAAATCCCGATTTATTTGAAGCTTGGACTGCAAGATGGACATGGACGATGGCAACGATTCGTTCGATGAGGCGCTGGCCGCCATGGATGAGCCGCCGCCACCCACCAAACAGGCTAAAGTGCCATCAGCTCCGGTGCCGCCCAAGCCCTCGGCGACGGCGGCATCCACGTCCACTGGAGTCGTAATAAGCAAATCAGCGCCCAATCCCCACTGTGTCCTGGTCCATGCCAAGCAGCGTGGCAATCCCATACTCAAATCCATATTGAGCGTGCCCCTCGAGTTCCGAGACGACATTGTGCCCGATTATGTGGTGGGCCGGACTTCGTGCATCCTGTTCCTGTCCCTGAAGTATCACAATCTGAATCCCGACTACATTTGCCAGCGTCTGAAGAGTCTGGGGAAGATGTATGAACTGCGCGTGCTGCTCGTTCAAGTGGACACGCCGGTGAGATAGACAGTTGCGCTGGAGGATTGTGGGGTATAAATTTGTGAGCTTGCTTGGCAGGAACCACACAATGCCTTGAAGAGCCTGACGCGTATATCCCTGCTGGCAGATCTGACCATGATGCTGGCCTGGAATGCCGAGGAGGCCGGCAAGATAATAGAGACCTACAAACAGTTTGAGAAACGGCCGCCGGATCTCATTATGGAGCGGGTGGAGTCCAGTCCCCACCAAAAGGTGAGCCACAGTCTTTTTTTAAGATTTTCCCTAAGGATCCTGTTATTTTCAGCTCGTGGCGGCGCTGACCAACATCAAGCCTGTGAACAAGACCGATGCCGTTACCCTGCTGCAGACGTTCGGCAGCCTGGAGAACATCATCAACGCCAGCGAGGAGAGGCTGTGCCAGGTCATGGGCCTGGGGCCGCGCAAGGCCAAGAAGCTCTACAAAACGCTCCACGAGCCCTTCCTCGCCAAGTAGTGTAAATAATATATTTTCATAGGAGTAACAAAGTCAGTAGAAAAGTGTGGGGTGCTCCTCTCTACTCGACCACTTTCCAGATTTTGATGGTGCCATCGTCACTGCAGGAAAGCAGCTGCCCAGCCATGGCCGGGTTCCATTCCACCGAGTTCACGTCCTGGTCGTGGGCGCTCTCCTCGGAGGTGACGAGCTCAAAAGTGGGCTCGTCGGGCTGGGAATCGCTGCTCTCCTTGAATATTCTGATGGCGTCGTCGCCGCAGGCACTGGCAATAAGGCCGCTGAGTTTGCACCAGGACACATCGTAGACGGTCCTCGTGTGGTGGCCCGACAAGGTGCACACGCACTTCCAGGCAGTGGCCTTGTCCGGCGTGGCTATGCCGGCAGAGTTTCCGGGCTCGTAGGCCCGCCAAATCTTCAGGGTGTTGTCGTCACTGCAGGACACCAGGCGGTCGCCCTCAGCGTCGAAGTCAATGCCCCACACGGTGCTGGTGTGCGAGGACAGGGTGGCAGTGCAGTCCCAGTCATTGTCCACTTTGCTTTCGGCAAACATTTTGATGGTATTGTCATAAGAGGCGGAGGCTAGGACGTTTTTGGTGGGATGCCAGGTCACCCGCTTGACGTCCTGTGAATGTGCGTTGAGCACGGCGGCGCACTCGAACTCATCATCGCCGGCCACTTCCCAGACCCACACGGACTTATCGCGTGAGCAAGTGGCCAGGAATCCACCGGAGCGGGACCAACTGACGCTCTTCACCTCGTTCTCGTGGCCCTCCAGGGTGGCGTTGCACTCGAACTCTCCTGAGGATTTTGACCAAATGGCTGTGGTGCCATCAAAGCTGGCGGAGGCCAGGTACTGGCCACAGGGAGACCAACGAATCTCGCGTATTGTGCGCTTGTGTCCATCCGAGAGAATCGTCTTGGTTGTCCAGGTGTTGCCCGTGAGGGTCCAAATGCGAATGGTTCTGTCCTCTCCACAGGTGGCCAAGGTGTTGCCTTTGGGGTGCCAGGCGCAGCCCCAAATCCTTCCTTTGTGGCCCTGCAGCGTGTGCTCAAGAATTAAACGGGCCATTTTGCTGCTGTTGGTCGCGGATCGCGAGGTGTTTTGGTGGCGATGCACAGATGGCAACCCTGGCCAAAATTCAATAATTTAAACTATTAATTTAATGAATTGGTTTGCCTATTATGTGGTTTAATTGCTCTCTGCATTTTGTTAAGCGAAAGTATTGTATTTTTCTTGTTTTTCCCATTTTTGTGGAAAACCAACGATGAGGTGGCAACTCTGGTAAAGTTTTATCTAAATTTTGAAATGAATTTCTTGTCAACACACGAAAATTGATTAGAATGCACTAAAAAAATTCAGAGTAAGCACAGCTTTGACAGCTTTAAGCAGAGCATCATCCACGTCAAAGTGTTAGCCAGCCATGGACTCCACTGCGCCGGAACAACCGCAAACTATGTCAGCGGCAGCAATGTCCGTGGCAGAAACAGAAAAGGAAACCGACGCCCAGAAGCTCATCAAGGTTTTCAAATCGGATTTCGATGCCAAATACAATATCATAGATGTCCACACACCCACCAATGCCTTCATGTCCGGCCAATACAAGCGCAGCTTTGCCTACTTCAGCCTCCGCAGCCGCCTGCCCGTCGTTCTCACCAACGTCATTGACACCCTCACCAAGGATAAACATGAGCATATCGCGCAATTTGGTGTGGTTTGTAGTCACTTTGTGCTGAGCTAGACAGCATCATCTTCTCGTTTTTGCTTGCAGAATGTACGCGAGGAACTGAAAATCGTAATTGGACTGATTTCGCGCCTTAAATACGAACTGCAAACGGACAAGCCCTTCCAGAAGTTCACTGGCGACGGTAGGTTAAATTTCATCCAGCAATCAGCGCTTGCACATCTTTGGTCCTTGCAGAGCCGGACCGCGATTTGTGGAACCACTTCCTCACCCACCTGCCCGACGACGAGCGCACCTTCTACAAGGCCTGCTGGCTGCACTCCGAGTGCTACATGTATCGCAAGCTCTACTCCTTCGTGGAGAACAGCATCTTCCTCAAGGGCTTCGACTACTTCGGCAAAGTCAAGCAGCATGCCCTGACCAGCTGCATGGACGACGTCCTGGCTTTGGCCACCTACACGCGGCGCAGCGACAACAACTTGGAAACGTTCAGCGAGCTGCTCAAGCTCAACCTGTTGAGCAATCGCCGGCAAGTGAATGACCAAAGCGAGGGGAATCCCAACGGCGATATCTTCGACCACATGGCGGCTGCCGAGAACTTCATTGTGCTCAACAATGCCTCGGAGATCTGGAAGTGCCTCGAGGTGAAGAACTCCAAGCGCCAGCAT
Source organism: Lissocephala sabroskyi (assembly GCA_037075105.1). NCBI lineage: Eukaryota > Metazoa > Arthropoda > Insecta > Diptera > Drosophilidae > Lissocephala > Lissocephala sabroskyi. Next base: position 25,905 of record JBAMCP010000414.1, on the reverse strand, counting down.
GTGGACTTTGTCCTGGACAACGCTGGCTACGAGCTCTTCGCCGACTTCATCCTGGCCGAGTATATGATCGAAAAGGGGCTGGCCAACCACGTGCGGTTCCATGTCAAGGCCCATCCCTGGTTCGTCTCGGACATCACCGACCGGGACTTCCACTGGACGCTGCAGTACCTCAGCAACCACTCGGACTACATCATCAGCTTGGTGGGCAAGAAGTTCGTGCAGTTCCTGGAGGAGGGCAAATTCATCTTGGCCCCCAAACACAACTTCTGGACTGCTCCCTATGCATTTTACCAGTGAGTCTTACTCCTTATTTCCTTTTGTGGTGTTTGTAAATCGTTTTTTGTCCAGCATGATTGATGTGGCCCCGGAACTGTACAAGACGCTGCAGACATCCAAGATGATAGTGTTTAAAGGGGATTTGAATTACCGCAAACTCTTGAGCGATGTCTGCTGGCAGACGACCCAGGAGATGAGGGCGTGTTTGCGCGGCTTCCTGCCGAGCAACTTCTGTGCCATACGCACGGTGAAGGCCGAGGTGATTTGCGGCCTGCCTCAGGATGTTAGTGATGACCTCAACAAAAAGGATCCCCAGTGGATGGTGACCGGCAGCTATGGCATTATTCAATTTGTTGATGGTTCGCGGGAATTTGGTTATTAGACAAACCAATTAGCACAATTCTTAACTTCCGTCAATCACCTTGTCCGTAGCTAATCTCAAAGATAAATTAAAGTTTCAAAGTTTTATTTATGTTGACCAGCTGTCTACGCAAGTCTGCAGGTGTCCACAGATAAGTCAAGTCCCAGCCGAAACCAAAATAAGCACCCGGAATCATTGCTTTCTATAAATTTTTATTGAAGGAAAGTTGGCTTAGTTCTTCTTGCCCCAGTTCTGGCAGGCCTTGACCTTGGCGGGGAAGGAGCCATACATGAAGTTCAGCTCGAAGACAGCGGAGTTCACGCACTTGCTGGAGTCGCTGGCGGGCATCTTGGCGATCTCGGTGAGCACATTGGACAGCTGGCGGGTCAGGTTCAGGGATTGGTACAGCATCTTCCAGAAGCAGTTCCAGCCGGAGTGGTTGTCGCTGTTCTTGGTGCAGTAGGTCTTCTGGATGCCGCCGAATCCCTTGGACACGGTGATGATCTTGTTGACGGCGGCCACGAGGTTCTTCACCTGGGTGGTCTGGGTGCCGCATTTGCCCACAGCACCGACGAAGTTGATGGAGGCCATCATGACATGGTCGACCTCGCGGACAGTGCAGCGCAGGCCATTGACGGTCTTGAGGGCGCCCTTCAGCACCCAGTAGATGCCGTAGAAGACTCCTTGGGTCTCGGGGTCAGCGAAGTTCTGGTCGATTTCCTCCAGAGCCTCGAAGGGGGTGGGAACCTCCACGGTGCCAGCTTGGGCCTGCAAGGGATTAGATGTTAGTTTGAGCAAGGATTCTTTTTTCTTTAGCAGCTTACAGCGGCGCAGAAAAGGCCGAGGACGAGAGCAACGATGGCGAACTTCATGTTGACTTGATGGTTAAATCAATTCTATGCCATTGACCAAAGCGTGGAGGCTTTTATAGTTCTCTGCGGGAGGTAGAATCTTGGAAATATCTGCCATCATATCTGCCCGACCCACCGGCCGTCCCGCTTATCTGAAGTGGCTTTAAGTAACTCGCGTCCAATCAGGCGGCGGGCGATGGACGCGCGGGAAAACAAATTAAAATGGGAATACTCCGTGAACTCTGATTAATTTCGTACCTCCCGCATTACCAGATAACCTTATTAGTTTCGTATGCTCAGCGGCTTTTCATTAACTTCGCTATCGACGGGGCCTGGGAACCCAAACATCGCCTGCGTTCAGTACGAAAATAACCGCCTTTAAGTGCTTGTCACTTGTCGATGCATTTGAATACGGATCTCGGGCTCTACACACACTTTTGATTAGATTGGACGCACCCAATACGCAAATCACGGATACGCTTTGCACTCGCCTTATCAACGCCGTCCAGGAGTCCATCTCCTTCGCCAGCAAACAAACAGAAATCAATCACAGTGATTTTTTAAGTGTGCATTAAATATATTTCAGGTAATGAAACCGAATCTGTAACTGTAGCCTAACCGATTAATTATTCAAAGCCGAAACCGCAGCCTAAGCCGATATCACTTTAATCGATAATCGTTTGAAACGGTTTAATTCGAATTTCTTTTTCGAATATTCACTTGAATTTTCTGTTTTAAAACCTTAACAATTTATTTTTATTGGAGTTGCTGCACTCAAAGAAATATTATAAAAACAACAACAGGCAATACAGATCCTTCGGCGCAATTGGTAATAAATGCGAAACTCTAACTTATTTCGAAATAGAATTGAGAAATCAAATAGAAACCAGAACATTATTTCTATTCAGCTTAATTTCGTAATATTTATTTTTTCTGGTGTATATTAGTTAAATTGATTTCCACAGAAAAGAAACATAAAACTAATTGCTAAAGAACTTGGGCGCGGACGTGGTTAGTGCGTTCTTTGTCCTCCTTCGTGTAGACCTTGACGATCAGCAGCTTGAGGGGCGAGTCAGCTGCTCTAGTTCGATTTCTAGTCGTCGGGACTCGATAAATTGAGTCGATAGAGAAATTGTAAACAAAACTGTTGGGAAACTGACGTAGAAGATGTGAAAGCGTCCAGAAGGAGAATAAAGATCTATTCCAGTGGTGAATTCTGGTGCAAGGATCTGACAAGAATCTATAAGAGGAGATTAAGATTGTTGGGGAACCTCGAACTCTCTACAAGTTGGCACAAGTCTGAAGGGATAAATATTTATCGACCGTCTTTAGATAATCAGATTTAAGCAAAGGAAACGAGGGGAATATTAAGTTCCTAATGTTTGGGGCCAAAAACAAACAGAAGTATATAAATATAGTCCTATAGGAAACACATTTAAACCATATAGGATTCTTTTAAGTGATTCCCTAGAAATCGGTCGAGCTTTTGAAAGGAAAATTGCTGTGGAAAGAAAAACCAAAGAGCATTGCTTTCTAAATTTTATTGAAGGATATTCAGTTTAGTTCTTCTTCTTGCCCCAGGGCCCGCAGGCCTTGACTTTGGCGGGGAACGAAGTGTACATGTAGTTCAACTCGAAGACGGCGGAGTTCACGCACTGGGTGGAGTCGCTGTGGGGCATCTTGGCCATCTCATCGATGACTGAGGTGAGCTGGCCGGTAAGCTTCATGGATTGGTACAGCATCTTCCAGAAGCAGTTCCAGCCGGAGTGGTTGTTGCTGTTCTTGGTGCAGTAGGTGTTCTGGATGCCGCTGAATCCCTTGGAGATGGTGATGACCTTGTTGACGGCGGCCACGAGGTTCTTGACTTGGGTGGTCTCAACGCCGCAGCGTCCAACATCACCCACGAACTTGATGGAGGCCATCAGGATGTGGTCGACCTCGAGGACAGTGCAGCGCATGCCGTTGACGGTCTTCAGGGCTCCCTTCATCACCCAGTAGATGCCGGAGAAGAGTCCTTGGGTCTCGGGCTCAGCGAAGTTCTGGTCGATTTCCTCCAGAGCCTCAAACAAGTTGGGGGTCTCGAAGGTTTCAGCCTGGGCCTGCAAGGAATTGGGTTATAATCAAGGCTAAGATTCTTCCCCTTCAACTTACAAAGGCGCAGCAAAGGCCCAAAACGAGAGCAACGACGGCGAACTTCATGGTGAAATCGATTCTGTGGCAAGGCATGGGGAGCGGAGGCTTTTATACTTCCCTAAGGGAGTCAGAATCTGGCCGTCCGGTTTATCTAAAGTGGCGTCAAGTAATTCGCGTCCAATCTGGGAGACCACTTGGCTTATCAAGAAGATCGAGTAGCCGAACTTTGTGCCCAACAAACAACCAGAAATCAATCGCACGCATGAAGATCTTAAGTATCCAATAGGTTTATATACATATCGTATATATCGGCTATATATTAGCTATAATGATATCAACACTTAAGCGGCAAAGACAAAACTACAAACTAACGAACGACTAAAGAATGCAGATGTGTGTGGAGGCTAAAGCGGTTCCTCGGGCGGCTTGGGCTGCTCCTCCGCGTAGACTTCGTTGACCAGCTGGTGGATGTACTTGGTGAGCATCTCGTCGATCATCAGCTTGAGCACATCGTTCTCCTCGCTCTGGAAGCTGCACCAGTTGTCGTCCTCCTCGTAGAGCTCCTGGATCACCAGGTTCTCGATGTAGTCCCGCTTGGCCCGGTAGCCGTACACCGAGTAGACCTGAGGGCGCTTGGGCGAGGGCTTGTCCATGGCCAGGCAGCGGCGCACCTCTTTGTATATGGAATTCTGTATGCACCGCAGCCGGTCCGGCGGATTGTAGAAGACCAGCGCGCTGTGGAAGTTGGCCGGGTCGCCCTGGCTGAGCACATCCCTGTTCTCCTCCAGGAACTCCTGGCAAATGTCCAAAATAATCCGCTCGTACACATTTGTGATCTGCTCCTCCTTCACCGACGGCAGCTTCTCTCCTTTGCTATTCACGTAATCTAAAGGGAAACACAAATAAATTAGTCCATCCGGCAACCAACGCCTGGCCAGCCACTTACCCGTGCCCGAGAGCTGGCAGTAGAGTTCGTGGGTGCGGCGGAAGGTCAGGCTCTTGATGCGCTCCTCCGAGGGGAAGATGGTGGTCATGGGGCTGCCCGGGGCCGGCGGCACGTACGGCGGCGGCGGCTTGTTCGGAATCTCCCTCATGAAAACGTATGGCACGCTGTTTGGGCTAAGCTTGGGCAGCTCCGGCTCAGCGGCACCCTGGCGAGGCGGCCGGTTGTCCAGGTTGTTGATTATATCGGGCATGAGTTGGCTGGCTGCCTCCGGCGGCGGCGGGGGGGCCGGCAGGGCCGACGAGCAGTTGTCCTTGCCGTTCGGACTGCCGGAGACCCGGCCGCTCACATCGGCGCTGCTGGAGACGTTGTCCGTGGTCTCCAGGGTGGTCTGGAAGTCGGGCATGGACTCGTCTTCAATGCAGGACACATTGGGCTCCTCGGCGGGGGGCGAGCTGCTGCGCAGGACCAGGCCGCTGGGGGAGACCTGCTCGGAGGTGGCCTCCTCGAAGCGACTCGAATAGGAGTTGGACTCCGGGCTGCAAATCAACGTATCGCTGGTTGGCTCTTCCCGGGGAGTCAAAGTCTCGTCGAGTTCACTGGCCGTGGGTATTGTAGGGGTGGAGCCCAAATCCTGGCTCCGGCCAGCTGGAGCCTCTTCCTGGGTCGTGCAGACGCCTTCGGCAATCTGGGAGTCTGAGAGGCTGCGCTGGAGGCCCACATGATTGGCCACCACCAGCTGGCTGAGCATGAGGAACTTCTGCTTGTTGCGCTCGATCAGCTTGTGGCGCTCCTGGATCTCCTGGCGGGCCGACTCCAGCCCGCTGCCATGGCTCTTGTCCGACGAGGCATTCTCCGGCGTCTCGCAAGGACACTGATCGCTCACCACAGTCCCCAGGCTGCTGGCCTCATCCGTGGCCGACTGCTGGCTCTCCGAGGCGGACTCCTCGTCCAGCGGCCTCACCCCGCTCACATCAAACAGCCGACTGGAGTCCTGGCCCGTGAAGATCTCTATGACCGTGGCCTTGGCCTCCTCGTAGATCTTCTCCAGGTCGTGCTTGCACAGTTTGTAGCGCTTGGCGGGCTCGAACTTCTCCGCGCTCTGGGTGGTCAGCCGGCGCCACAGTTTGTTCAATTTGGCCCCCGTGGTGTAGACATACTGGACGGAGGCCTGGCCCGAGGAGCGCCTGCCCAGGGCCGTGCTGGAGATGTTTTGAAGCTCGCAGAGACTCTGCTCAATGTCCTTGAGCCGGCAGTCCATCTGCTCGCGCTCGCCGGGCTCGGCAGACGGCTGCGGCGGCAGCGTGCAGTTGAGTTTTTTGAGGTCCAATTCGGCCGACTTGCTGATGAGCATGTCCTCGAGCTGATTTACTTTGGACTCCTCGCGGTCCAGGCGCTGGTTCCACTGCAGCAAGTACTCCACATGCTGGCGCCGCTGCCGCAGCTCCGACTCCCGTTTGTGCAGCACGCGCTCCAGGTTCCGTGAGGGGCCGGCAATCTTCTCAATGGCGGCACTCGGCCGGGCCTCACATGACTTGGACTCCGCGGACTTGGAGCGCTCAATGTTCTGCAGCAATCTGAGGGGAAACCAAAGCGAAACCAGGAAAGATCACTAATCCATTACATAATCCGCCTGGCAGCAGGAGAATTGATAAGACCGACGGGCGGCCGTCAAAATAGACAAAGCGCGTTGGCGGCTTCTCTTGGGATATTTACAAATTGATGACCAGTGGATGAGGCCAGGCCAGCAAATGCGGCTGTCTGTCAAACGGGCGCCGCGAGAATTTAATTTCGGCCAAACTCAATGAATGAATGGATGCGTAAGCGGCGCTGGCGGCGGCGGACTGGACGGGCAGCACGGCGCACATTATGAGAGATTTACGAAATTAACGAACTCGGGGCGGCCAGGCAAAACATAAATACAGCGGCAGGCAGACGGCGGATCCCTCCACCGATCGGCCTGGCTAAATTTAGCCGCCGTCTCTCTACACCCAAACACACACTGCGTGTGCGTGTGTGTGTGAGTGTGTGTGGTTGGGCGCCAGCCGAGCACGAATGAGAAATTCTTGTGGGCCAATTTAATGAACTCGGCGGGGCCAAGAATGCGCCCAGGAACTTCATAAATCATAGAGACAATTGACTCACCTCTTGACCTCCTGGCGATCCTTCTCCATTTTGAGAAGCAAAGCGCGCTGCCTTTTCTTGATCACCTGCACTTGCGGCTGGAGGTTCTGGGCCTTCAGCCGCTCCTTCTGGATCTCCAGCCAGGCAATCTGGCTCTTCGTGTGGCCAATCAACAGCTTCTCGCACTTCCTCAGCAGCGTGGCCACCTCCCCAGACTTTGTGGACTCCATCAGCATTATCTGGTCGCGCTGGAAAGCAACAAATCCTTCACCAAACTTCCTTCAGCTTCGCCTGTTAAACTCACCAAATTGGCCCCGGAAAAGTTCATCTCGCCGTCGGCCTGCAGCGAGAAAATGGACAAATCCCTTTCGGTTTCATTGGGCAGGCGCACGGGCGACTGGCTGGCCGAGGTCGTCCTATTCACAATGAATGTGGTGTTGGCGGACTCCTTGGTGGCCGAGGGCTCGGGCCGCCGCTGAGAGGCTGCCTGGCAGTCGGACAGAAACTTCTCCATGTCCCGCGGCTGGCTCGAGTGCGTCTTGCGCTTCAGCGACTCGTTGACTTTGATGGCCTCGGCCAGGCTGCGGTTGAAGTCCACCAGCAGCTTGGCCAGGTCCGGATTGGGAGTCCCCTGCTCGCCGTTGTTGTTGTTGTGCTCGCCGCTGCCGCGCTGGCCGGCGATGTGCTTCCGGCTGATGGCCTCGCTCAGTCTGCCGCAGGCTGTGAGCTTCATCTGCCTCACATTGTGGAGGGACAGGCGATCGGCCGGCGGGTCCAGTTCTGCCTCGGGCTTCCTGGTCCTGTGCCAGGAGGCGTCCAAAATAGAACTGGACACGCTGGTGTCGTACTCCTCGGCAGTGCCCGGCGAGCCTTGGCCGTTCACATCGCCCAGGCCGGTGTCCGAGCCGGCAGAGCGCTGCTTCGAGGGCGACTCCGCCGGCTCCTCCTTGGCCGGGCGATCAGCCAGCTCACAGAGCGGAGCGGGGGCGTCTGGCGGTTCGGTTCTGGCCTTGTCCTCTTTTACTTCTGTGGGCAGCTCGACCGGGTGGGCGGTGAGGAGGGCGCCCAGCTTGCGGTGCACGGCCACCATGAAGTTGTAGGGATACATTTGGGAGGGATGTGGGCGCAGCCAGAAGGGATACTTGGAGTTGTTCCTGTGCCTGAAACGCTTCTGCAGGAAGGACTCGAGCAACTGGAGGCGCTTGGCCGAGCAGTCGGCTGGCTTGCTGCTGCCCAGCTGAGTTTCCGTGAGCAAGGCCGAGGCCAGCACCGATCTGATGTCCACGCCCGGGCGGAGGCTCTTCCTCAGCTCGTACAGCTCCGAGCCGGAATTGTTGTTCTCCTTGTCGAAGGATTTGTGCTGCCGGAGGCCAGTGCCTTGGAATTCGATGGGACTCGCTGGCTTTTGGTCATTCTCCAGGAGTGGTGATTTTGCGGGTGTGCGGGCCTTGGCCTCGGCTGGTTGGAGCCCGTTTACTGGCGCCTTCTGTGGCGAGCCTCTGGGCCTGGCGGGTGGTGATATTTTGAACTGAGAATTTTGTACTTTCGTTGGGGTCCTGTGGCAAGGGGGCGGCGGTTTGATCGTTAAGCTTTGTACTTTAGTTTCTGGTTTCGTGGGCGCCTGCGTGGGCGGCTTGGGAATGTCAGGGCTGCGCTTCTTGTGCTCCGCATCCTTCGAAAAGGCCTCGCGCACTCTGCCAATGGAGCCTATTTTGGCCTTCTTCTTCCTGGTCAGCTGCAGGTTTTTCATCAGCAGCACTCGCGAGTTCTTGCGCAGCTGTAGCAGCCTGTCCTTGATCTCCTCCTTGCTGGGGGCCGGCACTTGGCTCTTCGAAAAAATACAAGGACTGCTGCCCCACTGAGTGGAGCTGCTCGTCGGCTGTTGGGCCCCGGGGCCATTGGAGCGGGACCGCTCCGTGGCCGGCTTGGAACTCGCTCGCTCCGCTCGACTCTGCCTATGAAGGATCTCCTTTGCGGTTTTCCTAGCTGCCTCGGCAGGCTGCTGCAGGCCAGTGAGGCCGTCATGGCCACTGGAGTAGGACTTCTTGCTGACGCTCATGGCGGGGAGCTGGGGCGGCTTGAGCGTGGGGTTGTAGGTGATCTTGGCCACTTGGGTGCTTATGAAGTGGGGACTGGCGACGATGCGGTGCGAGGGATTCTGCGTATGGCCATCTGCAAGAGAGTTAAAAGAGTTTTTGAGCCGGATTTCTCAGGTATTTGAATATGCAGATAACGCCAGCAGGGGAAGAAGAAGAGTCACTGACCTTCGCATTCTGCGTGTCTTCGGGTGCTGCTGCCGTTGCTGCTTATCGTGCCAATCTGGTTCTTATCTTGCATGTTTGCATTTATCTTTTGAGACTCACGGTGCGTGTTGTGGGTTTGGGAATTCGGGATGACGTTAATAATGATTAAAGTGCGTTTGCGCACACGCAGAAGCCGGGAGAGCTGGAGGTGTTGGGGAGCATCTCGCAATTCCAATAATCTTGCTGTTCTGTCAGAATTGTAATACGCATTCTCAACGCAATGCAAAAGTTAACTTAAATTGTTTTACAGCTTCAAAAACGGAATATAAACAAATTACTGCGTGCCCAAGCCTAAATCAGTCGAGTGTGTGTGTTGGTAGAGCTGAGAAACATCAAAAACTATCGAATATATCGATGTTTGGATGCTTTATACAAAAGCGATTGGTTTTCTTCCAAAACCGATTCATGGAAATGGTTAAAACGGAAGGTAATTCAAGTTGTATATTAGGCAATGAAGTTTAGACGATAAATAAAAAGAAAACACAAAAAATCCACAAATATTTAAATATGCGCGCTGGAAAATTCAGCTGGATTTGACGATACACGACTACGGAACCAGGGCGGGCAGCAACAATTGCTTGCCATCCCTGGCAGTTCGGTTTACGCATTGGCGGGCATTTTGAAATGTGGAATGTAATTGAATTTTATCTTTTAATTGTTTCTTAATCCGATTTCAATTAAAAAACGTTGAAGTGTTTTTCGTAAAATATTTATTTTCTAAAATTTGTAACTGTATCTTATTTATAATGTGCTATTGCATTGGATCGTTTTCCTTTTCTTTCTTTTTTAAATAACAAAAGCAAGCAAGCAATTATTTACAATTTACGATTTCGCTATGAAGAATGACATTATAATTAATTTACTAGTGTTGCTATAGGAAATCGGTTAAACTTATGAAAAAGGACTTTATACAAATGGATCAGATTTGGCGGTATGCTGGCTTTATGCGTGGACATCGATGAATTCGTAGAGCGTTTACGTGTATGGTAATTAAAATAAACAATAAAAATAAGTTAATATTTGTATAAGTAACAATTTACAATTTATAAGTACTGTATGTGTGTGTGTTGGTGTTCGTGTGCGTGTGTATGTAATTTGCTATAATGAACTATGGGATCGCGAATTTGATGAATTTTAATTGTGAATTTCCTCTGCTTTTGCATTAACTAAGGCTCTCGTCCTCCCATCCCTTCAAATCGGATTCGATTGTGGCTGCGGCGTGCGTGGGCGAATCATCATCGTGGCCTTCTTCAGTGTGTAGTCCCAGCCACGCCAGCGGAACCAGACGATGCCCTGCCGGGCCGTCAGGTCCTGGGGATCATGGAGATAAAGACCGTTCAGGCCGCGACCGCAGGACTTCCACCACCAGCCGCCCTGAAAGGAAATCCATTCAAAGATTAAAGAGGAACTTTCTAACCGGATTTGGGAATTACCTTCAGCATGCTAGCACAGTTCAGCGAGCTCCTGTCGTTGTCCCGATTGTAAGTGGAGAAGGGGCTGTTGTTGGAGCCGTACCAAGGATCATTCAGGGAGTCTCCGGCGTTGCCCTCGTAGCCGTCAATTTCCAGTTTGTAGTAGTCCGCTTCGGAGTGGATCTTGAAGTGGGAGTATTGGGCATACCTGGAGGGAAGGAGAGTCTTTGGTGTTGTGTGCTTAATATCCTTGTGGACTTACCGCTTGTTGCCCTCGAAGTCCTCGAGTTCGACGCGCAGGGCGTAGTCCTCGTTGTTGGTCAGCATGTAGATGTTTTCGTTGCCGAGCCAAAACTCCTTGGCCGGATCGCCGAAGCCGTTTTTATAGTCCGCCCAATCGCGATTGAAGTTCTCTCGTGGCTCCCCAAAGTCGTCGCGGCGTTGGATAACCTGAAACGAGTGAAATTAATTATAATTTTGGGGCAATAAACTTGAAGGGGCGTTTGTACCGTCCAGCCGCCGTCTGAGACATCCTGTTCACAGTAGACCTTCAAGAACCAGTAAGTGGTTCCTCGAATCTGCAGATAAAATACTCCGGATTGGCGCATGCCAGCGTTCAATAAGTCCACGCACGAAAAACCCTGCAAATTAATTCAATTTAAAATAAAAACACTGCAAAATGTAAGATGGACAAAAGCTGGAGCTCTCGAGAGTTTCATGCCTGTCTCCTTTTGTCCGCAAGCGTATTCGATTAGTCGAATAGAAAGGGGAATTAAGGGGTCCAGCAGCAACCCTGTTTCTGCTTCTTCTTGCCCATTTCGCTGCCTACTCGCGTTAAAATGCTAATAAGATTAATTGTTTTAGTCGTAATTTTGCGGTTTTCCCACTGCAAAGTGACTGTGGATGTAGAGAAAACCCTGGTGTGGGGCCCAGGCCTCAGCCCGGACGAGATCGTACTGCCGGCCAGGTACTTTTTCATTCATCCCATCGACACCACCGGAAAAAGGTAAACAAACCCAGCCAGGGCCTCGAAAAACCAATAAACCAGAAATACTGATAAACAAATCCCCCCAGACTGGAGTCGGTGGCCAACTTGCAGAGCAAATTCCAAGTCCAGATCAACGGCAACTCGCCGCACGGCAAATGCCGCTCGGTGGTGAATCTCATTAGCCGCGGCGACGGCTCCATCATCGCCCGCTACACAATTGCCGACTGGTGCGACCAAGTGGAGATCTCCGTGCGCTTCAACAACTCGCATGTGGCCCAGTCGCCCTACTTCGTGCGCCACAAGGTCTACTCCGAGCAGTGCTACTGCCCGCAAGAGCTGAATCTCTGGCTGCTCAACAACAACTGCCCCTCCATGAGCGAGGACAAGCAGATGTCCTGGGACCTGCACTCCTTCAAGCGCGTCAACTTCAGCGCCATCAGAGACAACCTGGTGAAGCGCTACAATGCCCCGGAGAGCATTTCCCTGTGCCACTATGTGGTGAAGAACCAGCAGATCTGGCGGCAGTGCTATGGCAAATACACGGGCTTCAAAATGTTCATGGACGCCACTCTGGCGGCGCTGGCGCGGGTGGCCTACCTGCCGGACATGGAGTTCTACATGAACCTGGGCGACTGGCCGCTGTCGAAGAAGGGCGGCCAGCAGCGCACCTCAGGGCCCTACCCCATCTTCTCCTGGTGCGGCAGCAACGAAAGCTACGACATCACCTTGCCCACCTACGACATCACCGAGTCCACGCTGGAGAACATGGGCCGTGTGATGCTGGACATGCTGTCCGTGCAGAAGGTGGAGTACCCCTGGGAGGCCAAGGAGGAGAAGGCCTTCTTCCGGGGCCGCGACTCGCGACGCGAGCGCCTCAACCTCATCGACTTGGCCCGCAAGCATCCCGACTTTATCAATGCCTCCATCACCAACTTCTTCTTCTTCCGCAACGAAGAGCACAAATACGGACCACGGGTCCCCCACATTTCCTTCATGGACTTCTTTAGGGTGAGTTGCTGGATCGATTCTAGTAAATTGATCTAACTTGTCTTCTTTTTTAGTACAAATACCAACTGAACATTGACGGCGCCGTGGCTGCCTATCGTTTCCCGTATCTGCTGGCCGGCGATGCTTTGGTCTTCAAGCAGGAGTCGCATTATTACGAGCACTTCTACAGCAAACTGGTGCCGTACAAACACTACGTGCCCATCAAGCGGGATCTGAGTGACCTCATCGAGAAGATCACCTGGGCCAGGGAGAACGACAACCGGGCCAGGGAGATTGTGGCCGCGGCCAATGAGTTCGCCAATGCCAATTTGCTGCCCCAGAACATCTACTGCTACCACATGACGCTGTTCAAGGAGTGGAGCAGCCGGCTGGTGGCGCCGGTGGTGGTGCTGCCCGGCATGGAGCGGTTCGAGATCAGCCACAAATGCTCCTGCAAGGAGCAGCCCATCCGGGACGAACTCTAGTTGGTTAGGCAATCTAGGAATCTTAGGTATTTCGTAGAGCAAACGGATCTCGACTCATCCTCCGCGGGATGGCAAATGCATATCGGGTGGCCTTCCACCCACTTCAATTCAACCCACGAGTCAGGCGAATGTAGAGCAAATTTTAGAACTGATTCCAACACGAATCCTCATGCAGTCACAACCACACTCAATGTATTGTAACGTTTGTAGTTTTGTAACGCGCAAATTAAAGCCCCTGGACTCCCCAGGGAGTTGCTAATTAGCCGAAAGACCTTCAAATTAGAACAGAATTCCAATCGGTTTGGCCCGGCTCATTTGCATTTTGAAAGCGCCCATAAAGTCGGTCGTGCGCGCGGATCAAATCAAAAGCCACCCATCAAAAAAAAAGGGGCTTTGACGCTTTCAAATTTGAAGAGTGCAGTCCACTTACCTTGACATCTTTGAGACTCAAGATGTCGGTGGTGAATGTGTTGTTGACCACGGAGGGTTTGTTTTTGACACTCGGGAAGATGATCCCGCCCTTTCGAATCACCGTCTTCGTGGGCGTTGCATTCGCCGCGGCCGAAGTGGCCGTCGCTGTGGCGTTGAACAGCAGACTCACTGGGGGATTGGCATTGACCAGCGGGCTGGTCTGGTTGTAGCTGGGGCTCAGCGAGGTGTAGGCCGGCGCCGAGGTGGTGGTGGTCGAGGAGCTGGGGGCCGGCGAAGGCAGCGGACTGCTGGCCACGCTGGGCTCAGTGTAGCCGTCGTCAACCACCGAGTACCTGGAGGGAGAGAAGTTAGGAAAACCCGAGGATTTGGAAGGAATTGCCTGGCTCTACCTGTTGGGATCGTATTCCACCAGGCGGTCGATGGTGGGGTCCATGAGCAGCTCGGTGGCCACCGGGCGCTGGGCCAGGATTTGCACGTCGTCTTCTTGCTTCTTGAGGCGCCGCTCCACCATGTCCAGGTTGTTGATAATCAGATTCGTCTTGGTCTTCAGGTCTTGATGGATTTCCCCTATGGCCCGCTCCTGGCGCTGGGTCTGGGTCAGCAGAGCATCCGACTTGGGCAGCAAATGGTCCACAGAGGACTTGGTGCCCACTACCACATCCCAGACCTCGTCCATCTTCTCGGACACCGAGACCATTGGCCGGATCTGCTTGACCAAAGCGTCGATCTTGCTGGACTTGATGGGCGGCGGGGTGGTGGTGGTGGCATTGTAGCCGCTCAGCTGCTCGTGGTGATCGACCACGACGGCGTCATGGATGTCGGACATCATGCGCAGGATGCGGCCCACATTCTCCGAGACAATGTTGATGTGGAACTGCAGCTTCTTGTCGATGTTGTCGGTGGTGTCGCGCAGCTCGTTCAGCTCGGTGGAGACATGGCTCATCACCTCGGCATTCATTGCCTTGGTGATCTCGATGACGTTCATGGTGATGGGCTTCTTCTCGCTGGCTTCGGCATTAAAGTCGTCGACTTGCAGGAAGTTGTTGTCGATCTGCGTCTTCAGCCCCTCCAGCTTCGAGTCAATATCGCTGACCTTCTGGTCCAGCCGCACCAGGCGCGAGTCCAACTGGGAGGCCGAGGCCGAGAGGTTGGGGGTTCTGGGGGCTCGAATGCCATCGCCGGAGCTGGTTGAGCCCATGTCGGGCAGCAGGTAAGCCTCGCTGGACAGCTTGGACTCGAGAGTGCGGAGCTTGGAGATGACTGCGTCGGTTTTGATGAGATTCTCGGCCACTCGATGGTCGAGGAGCTCCATGCGGCGGATGATTGAGTCCATTGATTTGTCGACGTTGTCAATGCGCTTGAGTTTGCCCTCGAGGGTGGTGATGATTATCTCGAAAATGTTTAGCAGCTGTTGTTCTCTGAAACGAGTGGAAATAACGAGCTTTTAGTAATCGACGGCGATCGTTATCGATTGGCAATTAACCAGCAATTGTCCGCCCGATTTCATGACGAATCCGCGCAGCTGCCAGGAACTGTGGGAAAATTGAACAATTGAGAAAATCTGCTGATGGCCAGCCGGCGATAAAAATCAAGTTTCCCACCGATTCCCGTGGATTCCTGTTTCGAAGATGAGCACTCTCTGGTCTTCCTAGTTGAGCGGCCGCCGGTTAAATAAGATGTGGAAATGGCCAACTAACTGGCTGTTTTCACAATTACAGCAGCCACCGGCGGCGCTGCCGCAAACTTGCACTTTCAATTTGTTTCATAAACAATTTGGAATGTCTTGTAAAATTTTGCTGTCAGTGCGTTTCAAATCCGCAGAGTGTGGGGCTGGCCATTTAAGGCTTTAGGCCTGGCTTAGGCCACCGACCACCCGACCAGCGGCCACTCGAAGGGGAAACTAGTTTTCTATAATCAAAACCAAAATCGTTTTGTTGCTTAATCTGGACACACACACATGCGCCTGGACAGCTGGACAGTTGGACAGTTTAATGCGCTTTTGATCCTAGCAACGGTCAGTTCACTCAGTTTCACCCGATTTGTCGGCTTTAATCAGAATCTGTGCTGATCGAAAGTGACGGGAAGTGCTGAACGGTTTACAATTTGAGCTTCCATAAACAACGAATCGAATTCGACAAGCTTAACCCCTTAAAGGCCTCAGAATTCTCCACAGCCTTACCACAAAGCAGAGTCGAATTAAGAAAGGAATTCTCAGTGTCTACAAATCCAATTAAATTGGCAATACTTAGCTGGGTTAGGGCTTTCTTAAAAAGCAGAAATATAAGGCAATTTCTGGCTGACAGTTGGTGAAAGACAGATTTCTGTACTCTCCCCAGATCTCAAGATTTAATCACTCCTTTAAAGACAGTTGGTGGAGTTGAAAGGAAAGACATTTCAAGGCTTGAAAAGAGGACGATTGAAAGGCAGACTGAGGCCGATGTAAACGTAAAATAGTTTCCTTTTCCAACTGCCCAACTGCTCAACTGTCTAAAATGAAGAAAAAAAAAGTCCTCTAGCGCCTCCCTTAGCTTTTCCTATAGCAACTTCCATTCTATTTCTTTCATCTTTTAGGGTCCCCAACTCCCCCCTGTAGGCCTCCATTGGCTCCACCGTTTTGTTGGCTTTGGCCAGAATGTGCGTGTGGCTGAAGATCAAAAGCGAGACAGGCGAGTGCTAAGTGGCTTAAAATTTAAGCTCACAACCGCAACGAATCGAATTTGGACGGCTAAGTGGCGGCTGACAAGGCTCAGAACGGCGAACGGCTGAGAATTGAAGCGATTAAACGTTATCACTTCCGCTATTAAATATTGAAATACTGCCGGCCCGGCCAGCGCTTCCATGTGCCAATCAACCGAAAGCCCAGTGGACCCGCGAATGACAGGCTTCGGGGCCGGGCCAAGACAAAAGCCCAACTGTTTCCTCACTTTCTCCTCGCACACACGCACACACCGAGTAGATGGGTGTGTGTGTGTGTGCATTGTATTCATTTTATCCATGGGCTCTCTAGTTATGCGCATAAAATCTGGTGTGCGCAATTTTCGGCACGAAACCACCCACTGAAATTTAATGAGCGTCCGAAGTTGCCCGCAGGCTGAAAATCCGCCCCAGTGGCGGTTAATTGCTTTTGAGAATAGAAAAAATAACCGAAATTAATAGTTTTTAAACTGAATCGCTCGATTTGCATAAAAATTGCTATACGAATAGCCGAAAATACAAAACGCAGCGGCACCACGCGAGCCGCCAGCGCTGCCGTTGCCGTGGCCGCGCCAGCGACTGGCCGCGGCTGTGAAACAAAACAAGGTCAGAGTTATCAATTTTAGCCATTTGTATTATTAAGAAAAGTAAAAGTTGTATTGTGAACGCGATCAGACAATACCACCGCCGACAAACTACACACACTCCGCGGGCAGCCTCGACGCCCGGGGGCAAATCAAGTGGCAAGCGGCCACCGCCGCCGCCGCGCATGCGCATAAATAAGAAAATAATGCAATCGTCGTGGCTCGGATCTCCCAGCCGCCGCATGCAGGTGTCATTCAAAGCACAAACCAACGATCGATAGATGAATCACTACCATCACCTGTGGGCGGCTGAGTTTCCCTTGCCATCCTTGGGCAGCTGAAAGGCGACAAAGCCGTTGATTGACCAATTAATTTCATAGGATCGCTGGCCGTTGAAGGAATCAATAAAAACTCCACCTCCTCTTCGTTTGTTACACAATAAATTTCACATTTTGTATCTCACACACACGTGTGTGGGTATTTTTTGGTGCTTTTGTTGAAATCAATCGAAAGCCTCCGCTTTTCCCCGCCACTCGAACAGTTGGGCAGTTGGGCAGTTGGGTGGTTGGTGGTCGGTTATTTATGCGCGATTACATTCACAAATCACATTATGTACCCCGGCGAAAGATAGTAGTCGGTGGGTGGGGGTTTCTTTTTTCTCTCCCACTTTGGGTTGGTTAATTTGCTTGCGATTGTTGGCTAGCTCAATTCTCAGGCAGCCGGCTCAATAGACCATTAATAAAGCCCCGCTCGCTGGCTCGTTCGCAGTGAAATGCCTGCCCGCTTGGCATCGATATGCATGAGGCGGTAACGAGGAGGATTGCAAGTCTCCAACCCACCCCACCCCGCCCCTCTGTCGTGTGATTTCACATGTGAAAGCCAATTACCAGTGCAGAATCTCTTATGGGAAAGAAGCGTTGCGAAAATCGAAGGAAAAGTTGACTTGGACAGATTTGAGGGGAGGGAGGGCGTCGGCGGTTGCGGTTTGTGAATTGGAATTATCATTTTAATGGAGCCTAAGCTTTTCATTTAATTACCGCGATTTGCCTAACTGATTAGCCAAGCGATTAACAGGGCGGTTTAATTACAATTCAAAGGTTTCACAAGCCCAGGGAGTTTCGGGGATTTCAAATACTTTCAATTCCACTCACAGGAGGAGGTGGGGGAAGCTTACTTTCAATTGGTGGAAGGAGGGAGAGCAAAAGTATTAACTAAGTTTTGGTAATCTCAAGACTTTTTGCTCTCTAAAAGATGAAGTTAAGCCCAAGTATCCTCAGCCTTATTTCTATAATCTCTAAAACAGAAACTGCGATTATAGCAAATTACAGATCCGAAATATCCCTAAGACTTCTACAATCCCCGCCTTCTCTCTCCCTCTACTTTCAGCTCTGAAAAGAAAGATCAAAAGACTCTTTAAATTCCCTTTAAGGTTTTTTAGGCATTCGGCTTTCATATGAAGGATTCTCTGGGAAATTCTCTTGGGAAACCTCTTTAAATGTCATTTATAAAGATTGAAAGATGGTTTAAGTTGAGTTCAATTTCTTCTTTCAATTATCTTTGGGTGATAAACTTAAGCCCAAGCATCCTGAAGAAGCTTAGATTACAGCTCCGAAATATCCCTAAGACTTCTATAATCCTCGTCTTCTTATAGAACTACCGATATTCTCCACTCCATTCCCTTTACATTCAGGTTAGAAACGAAAGATCAAAAGCCTCTTTAGCTTCCCTTTGAAGCATTTCTTGCATTCGTCTTTCAAATGATGGATTCTCTGGGAAACCCTCTTGGGTCTTAAGGAAATCTCTTTGATATATCATTTATAAAGATTGAAAGATGGTTGAAGTTGAGTTCAATTTCTTCTTTCAATTATCTTTGGGAGATGAAGTCAAGTCCAAGAATTCTGAAGAAGCTTAGATTACAGCTCCGCAATATCTCTCTTCTATAATCATCTTCTTCCCAAAGTACTCCCGGTTTTCCTACTCCTTTCCCTTTACTTTGAGGTCAAAGATCAAAAGCCTCTTTAACTTTCCTTGAAGGTCTTTTCGGCTTTCAGTTATCATATAAAGGATTCTCTTGGGGAAATCTTGATATATCATTTATAAAGATTGAAGGATGGTTGAAGTTGAGTTGGAGTTTCTCTTTGACAAACTTTCATTGATAAATGGGCCTTGTCTTTGTGCCAGGAAATTTCTCGTTTCGAGAAAATTGTGCCAGGGCAATTAAAGAGTTTTCTGTTAAAGTTTTCCTTTCCTCGATCAACGGCGGGGCGGCGGTATGACTAGCGGTATTTATAAGTTATTGATGTCTTTCACTTTATCGCATTATTTAACAGGTTTTCCTCTATTTTATGTATAATTTCTGTTGGCGTTGCGTTGCTTTGATTTAGTTGGCAGGCATGAAATTCAAGTTTTTTGGGCGCTCTATCGCCTCATATTTGGGTTGCTGTGAAAATTGCCAACAACAGCAGCAACATCAACGACAACACCAACGGAAACGGTTATAAACAAAACACAAACATCATCGGCAAAACTTCAAGAGTTGTAATTGCTGTTCGGCTCTGTGGATGGATATATTTTTGTCAGAGGTCATCGAGGTGTGGAGAAGCCTCCCCAAAGGCTGTTGTTGCTGCCGTTGCTGCTGCTGGTTGTGTTGCATTTACCAAGACCGTCGCGACGGCCGACGAATATATTCACATTTTGTGTCAAAACATTTGCCCACGGATCACCGGCCAATCGGCCCGGCCCCCGGCCCCTGCCCCGACCCTTTGGCAGTTCGGTTATTGTCTTTTCATTTCCATGATTGTGATGATGGGCCGGCTGTGTGTGTGATGTAACCACCGTCATCCGGAGCTTGTCAATCTTCCCCGACTCTCGTGGTTGATATCAAATGTGCCCCCGATTGGTAGGGCGATTAAAAATTTAAAAACTGCTCCGATTTTGCCAAATTAGCGATGTTTTTTCATTAAGGCCAACAAATTTGGTGGCCCCTGCCCAGCGGGATGATGTATTTATGGCGGTTGTAGTTTTGATTCGGAGGCGCTTACAGTGCCCATTTACCATCTCATTTAAACTCGTTTTGTAAATAACTAGGGTGGCCGCCAGCTGACCTTCCCCAGGTTACGCTGGGGCTGGATGGACGGCGGGGGACATTGCCACACTTTGGGGGCTGAAGTGAGTCTACGCATTCATTATTTTTACACTTTTGATACATTTTTAAAACAATAACGAGACTAGACTTGAACTGCAGCAGCAGCAACAACAACGGGGACAACCACTCGGAATAAATTGGCCAGGCGGTTAGCGTTTTTGTGCGTTGTGTGTGTGAGCTGTCCAACTGTCTGGCTGTCCGACTGTCTGGCTGTCAGGCTGTCCATCTGTCTGTTTGTGAATTTGAAGTCTTGCGCGCCGGCCCAGTTTTCAATTCCACTTTTCACCCTTATCGCAACACCGCAACGCCGCAGCTCACCGAGTGACCAAAACGTTTTCCAACAAATGAAAATTACGACGCCGACGCCGACGCCGACGTCGCCGTCGATTGCATAACTGCGCAGAGTTTTTTTTGGCTCGGCCTGGCTTTTGGCTGGGTTTAGTTGTCTACTTTGGCTTATTGACACTCCGGCGCGGTTTTTTCTTAACTTTTTGTTTCTCTCTTAATCGAGCCAATACTTCTTTTCAGCCGATTGCGATTACTTTTTGCGTTCAATTAGGACAATAAACTCGTTGGCCTGCTCGTAATTCGAGGCACACTCGCGAGCCGCTCGCCATGGGCTGGGCGGCCCGATGGGTGTCACTTGCTTAGGCAGCGGGCGGCCGGTGGTGCCGGCGGTTGGGTCACCGATCGATAGACGAAAGTATCAGGGAGTTGCGATCGAGATTGCGGCTTTCCTGGAACTCCCAACTGGCGGTGCAATTCAATTCGACTGGCGCGAGAAAGTAACGGGATCAGTGGGCGAGGCTGCCAGGATTTCAGTCTCGATAATCGACAGGCCATTACTTATTGCCACCGTTAAATTGAAGGGCTGCTGATGCTGATGGAGCGACTAACGGTGATCGATAGTCGATAGGCCTGAAGTCGTGACTGTACTTGGTTGTCTGGTGGCGTGAAGCTGCGTCGGGAGGGTCCCTGGGTCCCTGATCGATGGTTGGAGCGGCAATTTGTAGGTTGCCAAAAACCAACAAGGCGTGGAGACCGATCGCTTGAGCGGTTCATTGAAAGCGCTATTAAATTTTGCCTTTACCCATATTCGTGATATATTTTTGACTTCATTGCCGCCACGAGCACGCATTTCGATTCTTTGAAAGGCTCCGCGACACATTTGGTGATCGATAGGAATTTATTGAGGGAGATATCTGCGCTTGTATCTCTGCCCCTCCATCCATAAATGTTTCTGTCGCTCGCCCATTAAGGTGCCGTCGTCCGACTGTCAGTGATTGTTAAATGCAACACTTGTCGACTTCTCGCTAATGGAATTCAATTAAACTCCTCCAAATTGGACTTTCGCTGCGATAGAACCGAAAAGACCTTATCGCTAGATCTTTAGGGGAAACTGTCGCAATGGAGGTGGCGAATGCTGATCTCAGTTCCCAAGAATGAAGTCGAATTGTTTTTTCCTTCGCTCGCCAATTGGTTGTGGGTAAAAAATGTGAAATGATAAATGAACAATCCGCCGAAAGAATTTGTATTACTTGATTGTTGTGCAAATTTAAAAATGGGAGGTGTACTAAAATTTTGCAAATCTGGCTTTTTAATTTTATGGTGCGAAACCAAAAGTGACCTTCAAATTTGTTTCGTCGCTGCCAGTTGGCCGTCCGTCCAGCCAGCCATTCAAATCAAACAATAACTTTTGGATTTACAAATGAGCTATGACAGCGGGCGACATTGACTGACTGGCAAAGCCCTAAAAACAACAAGAAACACGGCCAACAAATCGGTAATTGCCCTGTTACAAAATGCCATCTGGGTGGTCGCAGCAGAAGTGCCGGCGGAACTGCGCCGGTTCCCGGATACACGAGGCATCAGCCAGAAATCGTAAAGTCTGGCAGCCCCAACCGTGTCAATGGGGCGCCAGGGGTGCATTGGAGGCGGCGATTGATTGGGCCGATCACCGATTGTTGCTCTAGGCGGTGCGATTATCGGTTATGTCGGCGCTGGCAGTGGCCCTAAAATGAATTTGCATAACCTCAAACACACACACAGGCCACACGAGAGACTCGGACAATGGACCCCCCCAGCCGATGCCGAAAAACAACAGAAAAAAATGTGGAATTATTAATTTTTTTTTTCACTTTCGCTTCATCGCCTGGCCGACGGTCGGTCGCTTTGCCGGGGTTGTTGTTGTTTTATTGATGGTGTTTTGTTTTGATAGCCAAATTCGTTGGCTATCATCGAGAACCACATGCGTTGGCCATAAACATGACACAGTTAATTTTTTATTTCATACTTTCCTCCAACGAGCATTTCCAATTCAAAGCTCAGCTCGGCCCACAAATCTGCTGAATAGGAAATAATCCCCATTTAATCCCTTGTAGGCGGAGGGCTTTTCTTCTTAGCCAAAACTGTGCTTCGATATTTGAATCAATCAAAGTTCCTAAAGAGAATGAGGAAGTCCGTTTCTTAACCTAAAGATCTTCCAAGAAAGACGCTCGGCCTTTCCAGAAGAAACTAACCGATATTTGTATTTTCCTTAGTGACCTTTTTAACTACGAATTAAATATTTAACCCACTTCTTTTTGAACCCACATAATATATGCATATTTGCCTCTCTCTGTCTGCCTAAGACAAATGAGATATTAAGAAATTAATATTCTTAAATAACTGGCTTCCTATGACCCTGAAAGCGATGGATGTTTCCGCTCCCGGAACTCCACATAATACGGAATTATACGAAATGAAACCCAACCCATTGACCTTTGAATTCCTAAAAAGAAAAGCTCTTGTGCAAATATCATAAAAAAAAGTACCCAATCTTCGGTTTGTGGAAACTTAATGGCTGCTTTGAATTATGAATGAGTCCGCCGTGCGGTGTCGTCTATCCGGTCCAGCTGATCATAATTCCCTGCAATGCGATATGGGAACCCAGAGTTTGATCGAAGACCATAAAAACTGAGAAACAGCAACCCCAAAAATAACGTTGTTTTTCAAAAACGACATAACAAGCATCGCGGTCCCCAGCCGACTTGAATACTTTTCATGAATCTCTGAGTGGCTTTTTTATTTTCTTCTGCATTTGAATATGCAGACAGCCAGAGATCCAGATATAAAGAGATATGAATTCCCCCCTCCCCCAACTGATATTGAGCTGTTTCCAAATGCAAATGTCGTTACCACCACCACCACCACGTAGAAAGTGGCACTGTCGTCGGCGTTGTCACAGTTACCGAGCGCTCTCTGATGTAACACGGCACCCAGCGGTACCCCACATAACCGCCCGGCGGTGGCTCCACCGGCGCCTGGCCACCGCCTCCCTGTCTGCCTCGGCAGGCGCAATGGTTTATGGCATCGGCTCTGCCAGTTATGCATATGCAATTCAATTCGTTATGAGGATTACGATTATGCATTTAACCTTTTGTGGGCGGATTTCACACACACACACACGGGCCCGTCCGCCCATTCCCAGGGGAGGGGCCTCCGGATTGCATGGCCGGTGTTTCGAGTGTGTGAAGAAAGAAGCTGGCATGGGGCAATCATTCCGACACACGGGCAGGGCGATGAGATCTTTTCAAGCGAAAGATTCCAGGAAAGAACCCGCGATCGCTAAATCTAAACGAGGCTAATCCGAGGTCGATGACTCATGGGCTTCGGCGGAAGTTTCCTTGGGGAGTTCTTGTGGTTGGAGGTTCTTGGCCCTCGTCACAGTCATAAAGCGGAGCCCGCGGACCGTTAAATGTGCATCGCTTGGCTGGCCAAAGTTTCGTCGTCGTCGTCTTCTTGGGCCAGCTAATCCATCAATGGGCATTCGCCTCTCCGGTCGGTATTGTCAAGGAAATAACCCAAAAACGAACTCAAACAGAGAATTTCGGTGAACGGCGGTGGTCTCTGCTGGAGGTCATCCGGGCCTCCACCAACAAAGCAAACAAAAGCGTCATTAAAATGAATTATAAATCATTAGGCCGGAGCGCCGAAATGTTTGGAGCGCCGGCCACTGTGACGGTCAAGCGAGCACGGAAAATAAACAACCGCAGCCACAATCGATAGCAGCGGCGATACCGATAAATCACTGGATGCGTTGTTGCATTGGGCGTTGGCGGTCAGTCCGATTGCTCGAGTGTCCGCTGAGATATCAGGAAATGGTGGCGAATCGATTTGAATGCTCGTGGCCTCTTTGATTGTTGGCCGCGCCAAAGCACATCGGCTGCCACTGCGCCCACTCTGAGGTCGTTTGGCGGGCTTTGCGCAAAAACGGATAAGGCGAGTCCAATAAATTCAGCAAATCGACCATAGCCCATGATTTGTTGTTGCTGGTGGACCAGTTGAAATGCGTGCGCAAGCGCGGCTAATCCACCAGCAAATCCAATTCAAAAGTCCCAGCCACCGGGTCTGAGTCCCAGGCTGCCACAGGACGGGGCACTTTGAGGCGGGTGTGGCGTATGTGGCGGCGAGTTCGAGTTTTGTCCACTCACATGGAGAGGGGGCCGCTTGGGGGGCGAAGACTTTTAGTTTTTCTTGGCTTTTTTTGAGCCGAGCCGCCCGTCGCTTTCCCAAAACCAACAACAAAATAAACTCGCCAACAAAATTTGGCAAGAAAATGAACAATAAGCCAGCAACAAAGCGGTTTTTACTCCAACCAAAACGGGTTTATTACTTAAGCCGTTTGATTCCGACTCCTGACAATCGGTGGGCGGCGGGCGGGTGAGTTTTTAGTTAGGCGCGCCCGCCTATCAAATGCACCCGATACCGCAACTAACTAACAACAATTGGTCGCCGATTTACACACACACACACACACACACACCTTAAGTTGGTTGGTATTAAACGGATTGACGGTATGAAAGGTTGGCCAATTAGTCGGGTTGTGGCTGATCGACGGCACGTGGGGGGCCGGGGGTCTCTGTGAGCGATTGGAATTTGCCACCCCCCTTGGTAATTTGGTAAAAAAGAGTTTTCACTTTCTCGCTGGACAGAAGACAGCCGGCGGACATTACTTGATTTTTCGGCAGGGGAAATCCCAAGTGAAACTTTGATCCTGAGAGGCTCAGTTTTCGGCTGGAAAAGCAGGGGGAAATCTGTCGAAATCTCTGTCTCTAAACACTGAATTAGATGGGATTTTTCAATGGGAACTTAAGCGGAGAACCTTCGAAGTTTTGACAACAAACGTTTACTTCAATCAGCCAGGTGTTAAAAATTTCTTGACAATATCTTCATTACTTATGGGCAGAGGTGTCATTCTGAGTCTCAGCTCTTGGCAAAGCCTAAACCCAAACAATTCCTTCTATAATGGGAATAAAGACAATCGTCTTTTGTCATTGCGTACTCGAGGGTCGTTAGAGTCGCTGACGTATTTCAGTAATTTGCTTCGGAAACAGACATTCTAATGGAGTTTCGGAGGGCTCAGGAAATCAACCAATTCCTTTTTCTTGAAGAGGGGATTCTTGAATGTCTTTAAGAGTTTAATAATCTGATCTCACAGTCTGAATTGGTAAGGGAATTCTTTCTTGTCTTTAAAGATCTTAAGGTTCTATTTTCTCAACGATTTTATTGGTAGAGAAAAAGACTCTTTATAGGAAAACTCCTCCGTCATCTTCTCATCCCTTTAAAGAGTGGGGAAAAGTTCTACTCTTTGCTCTTGATCTTCTAATCGAGTCTGTTCTTCAAGGAAAGTTTCAACTAAGAAACTTAATAAATCCTAGGGATCTGAGGAGATCTAAAGTCCATCTCCCAAGTTAAGAATTTAAGAGGATTTATATTCTTTTCTCATATTAAGAATCTAAAGAGATCTTCATTCTTCTCTCATACCAAAAATCTAAAGAGCTCTTCATTCTTCTCTCATACTAAGAATTTAAAGAGTTCTTCATTCATCTCCCTAGTAAAGAATTTAAGAGGATTTTTATTCTTTTCTCATACCAAAAATCTAAAGAGTTTTTCTTCTCCCGTCCTAAGATTCTAAAGAGCTCTTCATTCAAAGAATCTAAGGAGATCTTCATTCTTCTCTTAAACTAAGAATCTAAGGAGATCACCAAACTCTCCCATACTGTTTATAAGAAAATGCTCCCTGCCTAAATGATTGCTAAAATTCCATTGCGGACTTTCCCCTTTTCGGGCGAATATCGAACTTATCGACTTTATTGGAAGGGCTGGTAGGGAAGGTAGGGAAGGGGAGGGGTGGCCTCTCTAGCCA
>JBAMCP010000413.1:0-55328 GCA_037075105.1 Lissocephala sabroskyi | reverse complement strand
GCACTGTCAACTGTTTTGCACTCGCAACGCTTTGAAGCCGACGTGCGTTTGCAACTCTGATCCGAATTCGCTTTCCCATCTTGATATCTCCGACAATTAGGCCGCACGATATTCCATTTAATAAAACGATGGAAAATTGCTTGCCACCTGAGCTCGCCCCAATTGAAATATTTAAACAGATATCAAAGTTCATTATCACTTTATATATATTTTTGGGGATGGGGTTAACCGGCTAATGGGCTCATTAGGGGCAAGCTTAGGACCCCTGATAGTTTCCTAAGTGGGGTTACGGAATTTGGACTGTCCGTCGATGGCGGGCTTTTCGGTTCATTTACCAGGTTTGAGCGCATTTAACGATAATCGTAATTTTCTTTGTTTTTTACGCGGGCAATTAAAGTCTCGTGGTCTTCCAGGGATGACTGGGCCTTCCGGGGGAAACTGCTTTCGACGTTTTCCCCCAGCCTCGGATGACTCACTGATCTCTTTTTCGGCTTAACCCACCCCCTCCGGGAAACCAGTCCAAGTGCAGTCGCACCAGCCGCCAACAGCTGACTGATAGTCCCCAAGTCAAAGTCGAAGGTGGAGAGACAAAGAACCAATGCATCCACCACAAAGCCGTCTAATCTCTCGCTCTTTGTCGCTCTCGTTGGAGCGCTCTCTCTCGTTGTTATTGCTCTCCCGCAGCCGCAGTCGCTATGGCGGCCGCTCGCTGGCCCGCTGGGCCGACTCGACGTGTTCAGTTTAGTTTTGTGCGCGTAACGGTGAAGTCGCTCGCCAGTCGCCCCGTTGGAGAATTTTTCGATACGCGCGCGTCCCACCCCCGGCCCCCCAGCGAGCCAGCATCTGACGCGTTGCGCTGAGGTCTGCAGTTTTATTTGGCAGCTGTTTGGCCCACAGAAGACAGGAATTAAAGGCAAAAGAAAAGCCCGCCAGGCACGCGGGGAGTGAGTGCAGTGCAGTGCTGAAAATATCATAATTATGGGGACCCCCAGCCGCGGCGAGGAAATCACAAGAAAACTTCTTTGAACGCAGCAGAGGGAAAAAACAAATTTAATGGTGGGTTTTTGAATTTGTGTACTCGGCGCTCTCGTCCGCTCGCTCTCGCTCGGTTCGGGCCAAAAGTTTACTTTGTTTCTGGGCATAAATTTTGATTTCAAAACAACAACAGCAACAACAAAACGTGTAAGATATTTGGCGCCCCCCCGAGGGGCCCTGTCGAAATCGAAAAACAACGAAATTTATTCGACTGAAAACCCTTAGAAAAAGAAGCGTGGAAACTGCGTCGCAAATCTTCAGGCCGCCCGCTTCACGTGGTGGTTGCTACCTCACGCAGTTCCCAGTTTTCCTCGGGCCCAGCCCAGCCACCCCGGAACACATATCACGGTTTTCACAGCTGTTGTTTGTTGTTGTTGTTGTTTGGTGTCCGCCGCTTCAGCGGTGGCAGGGGAGGCGGCGGTTTGTCTGTTCGATTAGCAGAAAATCCCTCGGCTTTCGAGTCTTTTTAATTGTGGAATGCTCATTGTTTGGCCGCCAGTCACGATATTTTAAATTTGGTCGCTGTTCCTTAACCGCTCTCCGGCCAGACAACATATGTAGGTATCTAAAAATATGCACCAGAGCCGCCGCAGTGCCGCCCACAGCGCCTGCGCTCTCTTTGGTTCTCAAAACTTTTCAGTGGGTTTTTGAAAATTCGTTCTGGTTTTCGGTGGGGTCGGCAGGTGGGCAGGCGAGCCAAACTTATTGGATTAGTGGGGGAAATCTCGGGCACGCCTGGCTATTCAAATTCCTGGCAGTCCATGGCGCGATTTGCCGGGCCAATCCTGAATCATCCACCCGCCGCCCCACCGGCTGTGGCATTTGAGCCACTAACCCAGTTTACCGAGGGGCCCGCGTAGCACACGTGGTGTCATCACTTTGCACTTATTAAAATTAGGCCGCCCCCTGAATGCCCCCAGGGGTGGCAGGCCTCCGGACCACCCACCAGTCGCCTTCTCGGGCAGCTTATCTCGAGTGCGATTGTGGGAAGATAACCGGCAAGAAAGAGAATTTGCCACTGGCTCCTTGAAATCGGCAAACATTTGAGTTTGCCCGCCGCCGGATCGGCCTTATCAATGGCTCATTAAACTACTAATGGCAATCTGATGGGGATTTATGATTAGCAGGCCGTTGGGCGGGTGCGAGTGTCCCCAGGGCCCGTGCCCAGTAACTGACGTAAATTGCAACACTTGCCTATTACAAAGAGCTTATTTAGTTGAACGAACTGCAATCATAAAAATTTATTAGCAGCGGGAAAATAAGTCGAGTGCAAGTGCACGGAAAACCAATGAATCTCGGTTGGTTAAGAGCTCAAACTTTTTTCCACCGTATCTGCAACTAAATTGGGCAAAATTATTCTCTGTCGTTTTTGCTTTCTACACACCAATTATCCCCAATTGGCCGTTAACACAGAAAAACCCTCGCCCATTTGCAGTTAGAGCTTCCGTTTCTTTCAGTCGGAAAACTCAAACTCCCTACACTTTTCTTTAGATACTGAAAGTATAATAAAAGTTTCCCAAATCAGTCCGCAATTTGTCTTTTCCTTGCGAACTTTGATCGTGACCGTAACCCCAAACATATTTCTCCTCTAGAATCTCTTTTGGTCTTTTTGGACTTTGTATTTTGATCTCAAAACATTAAATTCTCTAATGGTAGCACTGCCAAGCCCAGCAAGGGAATTAAAAGCTTTAATGGATAGTTTTTCATAGCTGAGATCTGTCGTCAAGTGCTTCCAGTAAATTGAGACTAATTAATCCCAGAGATAAAGCCGAAAATACCCCACAAATTTTAATTCATATTAATTTGTGTTTTTACATATTTCTAAAATTACAATAAAGCCTCAAAATCTGACGCATTTTAAGAAATCTTTTTTAACGCACAAGATTTTAATTAATTTGGAGAAATCTTCAAAATGCTACCTAAAATGTGTGGTCGTCTAAGAAATTATAAGAATTCAAAGAACTTTAAATAAAATCCCAAAACAGAAATCTGAATTCCTAAAAAATTCTTCCCCTTGTTAATCCGGTAAGAATTTTACGAATTTTCGGTGGATCTTCTGGAATTACGGACGACAGCTAATTGAATGTGAACGCGACATTTCCTTGATCCCCAAAAATATTTCATTTTTATTCATCCAGTCTTCCGCCAATTAAGTGGGTCAAAAAAAAGATCCGAATTCTCTTCTCATGAGTCAATTCCATAAAATGATTAGTGTCAAGCTCTCAAATGAGTTCTTCGAGTTTCCTCATGGACTTTGCGTCGAGCGCTGCAGCCATGGATGAGCGGAAGTTGATAGGGCGGTTCCTCTCACTCCCCCGCCCGCCCCTCCCCGCTCATCGTCCTCCTCCTTCAGCTAGCAATTCACTGCCCAGTCACAGTGCATAAATTAAACGCTTGACATTGAAATAATCGTTCGAGAGAGACGACGAAGGCGGGCTGCCCAGAGCCCTCGTTCTCGAGGGCTATCGAGGTCGGTGGCGGTGATTAGAAATTCATGCTGGGTATTTCAAGGGACGGCTCTTTAATTGAGCAACACTGAGAGCGAGAGAGAGAGAGAGAGAGAGACAGTGCCATCCCGAAGGGCCGTGGGCGATAATTGGCTCAGGTGTCGGTTGGTTGCCTTGAACTTTGCAGGAGAAAAAGTTTTTATTCATAAACCAAACGCGCCGTCCATTAACTCTTTTCTTTGTCTATTGTTTTCATTGCAGGGCTAGTAAATTCAGAGAGCTGTGCATTTTTTATCAGGAATAACGAAGAGCAGCCCACGTCGGACTAACGACAAGCAACCGATAAATAATTCAAAGTTCAATCAACCAAATGCTAAACAGCCGCTGAGTGAAAGAGTTCGCGGCTCGGTTGGCCAAACAGCAAATGTATAAATAATGTAAATAAAACAAAAAAATAAATAAATAACTTAGACAAGAGAAGAGAGCACCACCCGAACCACTGACAGCCTCCGCGACCTCCGTCAGTTTCCTGCAAATGTAAAAAACAAGCTGCCCGCCCGCCCGACCATTTGGAATTTTATTTTCTTTTTTTTCCGTTGGATTTCAATTCGTTCTTCGAATTTCATTGAATGCGATCAGGCGCCATGACTGACGTAGAAGTTCCGCTGGTGGAGAAGAGCGTGGGCGGCGGCGGAGGCGTGGTGATTGTGCCCGCCAAGGTCAACGCCCCGAATTCTCCCGCCGTCAAGGCGGCCTCGCCAGCGCCGCCCGCGGTTCTTTATACAAACTCAGCTGCCGCCCAATCAACCAACTTGGAGCCTGTGCCGCTGCTGAATCAACTGCAATTGCAGCAACAACAACAGCGACCACTGCAACAGACCAATGATCTAAAACAAAGCAATGCGGGGACTCTTTGTGGGTGAGTACAGAAAATCCAACGTCGATTTCATCAGCCGTCCCACCCACCACAACCACCGATTGTTGTGCTGGCCGGCCAGCTAATCGGATTTGGGCCAAATGAAGCTCAAGTTTATAAGCTTCACTTGAGCTTGAGGGGAAGGACATTCCGCCTGCCGCCGCATAACCACAGCTAACACCCGACAAAGCTGAAGGTTGCAGTAAGGCGATTCGTCCTTAAACACAAGGAACTGCAACAGATCGTCGAAGGCAGGGGGAGGGAAAAATTTAAATTATTGAATCAACTCAGGAGGGAAACAGGGGACCGCGCATAAGAAGCCATACGAATTGAAGTTTTTGTAGGTTTTCCTTTGACAGCACGTCTCAAGGAGGACAGGACTTTGTCGGTTGACGAGGTTTCATGAGCGAAAGTCTATTTCCAAAACCCAAAGCGAGAATCTTTAAGGGAATTTAATTTGTTCTAAGGTTGCTTAAGCGACAATCGGTTTTTTTAACGATGAACTGTTTAAAAAATCAAATTTCTTACTTATTTGCTTTCTCAATTTAATCTGTTTGACAATGCAACTTTATTATTGATCCCAAATCTATTTGAGTTAGGAGTTGTCCGAGCTATTTTTGTTTGTATGAAAATAAATTCGACACACAAAGAAATATTGGAAAATTTTGGCGGATTTGATAGTCAGTTTTATTCTTATAGTCTTCTCAGTTCCGTGAATTAGTTCTTTTGCATAAAGTGATCTCCCATTTTCAATACCCGCCTTAATTTTTGAGTAACTTTATTTTCACTTCCAATCTGAGCTATTTTTAGTGCAATGCAATGGAAACTCCATGCATATAGAGAATTAAAAAACCCCCACTTATCCAATGTATTCATTCTCAGTGAGTGAAATTATTATAGTTATTGAAATTTCTTGTAGCTCTTGAGATTTCCCAAGGCTCTCAATGCATTACGGAGATTACATTTTAATCAGGTCTTTAGTTCCCTTATAAAGACTCTCGCAAAATGGCACATTTTCCCCCCTCCAAATCTATTTCTACTTCATTGAAAGCCACACGTCCAGATGCAATTTCCCATGCCGAAACGATCCCAGGTTTTAGACCCGACCAGCAGGTACGGCCCTGCCAGCTTTGGGGGCCACTTCAGCTGGTAATTTCACGGAATTAAAAACCGCTGACTCCAAGGATTCAAATTAATTCGCTGTCCGAGCTGCGAGCTCGGCGCACACACCTTCATTTTTCGGAGGCGGGGGCCTGGAAAAGTGGAGGCCGCCATTTAGTAGCTTAGAAAAATCAATAGACAGTTGGCAGAAGAGCCAAAGGAGAGGCCCAGAGCAGGCCCAAAAAATAAAGGATTGGTCACCCGGGAGCTGAATCGCGTGATTCAGTATGCTAAGCAAGTAAATAAAAATACACAAAAATATCCAAAAAGTAGCAAAAACAAAATCACATCCACAATTAAACATTGCGCCATCCAATCAGCGGCGGTGACACTAAACGCGACTGCCTTCCCGCCCAGCAGATGTTCCAGTTGGGAAAAAAAGAAAAAACGCGGCATTCTAAACGCTACTCATATTCCTTTTGACATTTATGGGGCTGTCCCCCATGCCAGTCACTTGTCTCTCGGTTGTTATCGACTTTGCACGGCCTACAGGCCCCCGTCTTCGGTGGCGCCTCCACCTCGGCAGGCTCTGATATGGCTTTTGCCCTCGGGGTCTAAAAATAGGAAGAAGGAAACAAAAAAGAGGCCCGAGGCAGTGGAACAAAGGATCCACAAGGCCAAGGAGACGACGACAGGATACCCTACCCCAAGGCCGCGATAAACAACCAAATGAACGAGAGGCCGAGCAACAGAGATTAATGGCCCTGGGCTTCGAGGGGTTCCTCTTGCCATTGGCCTTTCGATTAGCCGAGCGGAATATTCAATGGAAATGTTTCCTAGTTCAGCAACAAAGAAAGCGGGCGACTGAATGTCCTGCCCAAAGGAGAAATTAGAAAAGGCTGCGTGGCTATTTTTTACCCTTTACCTTTGGGAAAGGGTAAGAATGGTTTTCCTTTTTTTAGCTACAAATAAATTGCTGGCCTCTGCTCAATTATTTAAGCTGAAATCTAATTAAGGCTCTAATATGGACATCCTGATTCCTACGTAGTTAAGCGGAGGTGTAAGGATATAACGAAGAACTTATACCCTTCCTGCCAAAAACTCTCCAAGGTTTTCGTATTTTTTGACAAGAATTCTTATTGACCAAAATACAAATTCCGATTCTGTGATTATTTATTAAAGGACTCTCTCAATAACTTCGAGTATTTATGTCTGTTCTTCTCTTTGAATATCCTTTTTCTTAACCTTAAAAAAAGAGATTCAAAGAAAACTTGCTTCTTAACTTCTGATTCCTGCATATCCCTGTACAAGGACCTCGTTGTGTGTGCCGCGGGCCAGAGTATTACGATTGGCTTGCGTGCTTGGGGAAAAATCGAACAAGTCAACCAACTTTCCAGAGCTTTTCGCTGTCAGTTTGCTGTTAGTTTGCTCCGGGCGGCCATTGAGAACATTCCGCTTTTTTCGTACGTTTGTTTTTTTCTTCTTTTCCTTCCTAACCGCTGAATGTTTTCTCTTCCGTCTACGCGACGTTTTTGTGGCTTTAAATGTGTTTCTTTTTTCATAAAAGGCAACTCGTAAATATGAATTATAAAACGTGCTAATTGAAATCCGTGGAATCGCTGACATCGCCAAAGTCGGTCGGTGTGTGCGTGAGTGTGCCCGCGTGTGTGCCAGTGTGTGTGGTAGGGAAAGGGCGGGCCTAAGTTTTCTGAGGTTATGCAACTCCGCGGAGCCGGCAAAATTGTGTCAAACATTTGCCGAGTTTGCTTTGCTGCAAAAAATAAACTGTTTAAATTGCTTCCTTGAAATATTCCCATTCAAGGACTTTGCAATTAAAAAGAACAAGGAAAAATCAATCAGGACACTCGGACATTTTCCCACGAACCCACCAAGCCACGTGTCCTCGAGTCATTCAATTTTCTTGCCGCGCTGCTCCGCTGGGTAATTAGTTTTCTTCCCACTGACCACCACCCAAGGCAGCCCCAACCCCTGCCCCATTTTCCATTTCCCTCGCGTGCTATAACAGAGGAAAGTAGGCGAGGGGGAGTGAACAGAAATGATATAGCGGCTATCGAGTGGCATTTGGTACACGGAGAGGTCATTTCGCTGGCATTCCCCGTTGCTTCCGGCCCGCCAATCATTTCAAAAGTTTAGCAGTTTCATTCCGAATACAATGTAGTGAGAAATCAAGTAAACCGCAAGTGGGCCCTGGAATCGCAAAGGTTATAAAGCGATTTGCACGAGTGGCCGGGTCGCCGGTTTATGGCCCCCAATGGGGCTGCCTCTAATCGCGGTGATTGAGTTCTCCAGGTTGGCAACATTTGGCTCGATCGGATACTGATTAGCAGGTGGCTGGCTAATAAATCGACTCGGCCATTGTGGGATTATCCGAGGGTGCTCATAATCAGCTTAAGAACCTCGGCTGGGCCGAAGAATGCATTCGACGTCT
Source organism: Lissocephala sabroskyi (assembly GCA_037075105.1). Classification (NCBI taxonomy): domain Eukaryota; kingdom Metazoa; phylum Arthropoda; class Insecta; order Diptera; family Drosophilidae; genus Lissocephala; species Lissocephala sabroskyi. Next base: position 47,380 of record JBAMCP010000413.1, on the reverse strand, counting down.
TTGAAGATCGCATCCAAAGTCCACAAACTGGGTCGCTGGGTGGACTATGATTTCCATATCGTCGTCTTCTTGCCCCGCAAACGCAGCGATATGAGAAAATATAATAATGTTTTTTTCTCAGAGAGATTCTAAGCTTAGTACGCCCGAACGTCTAATGATAGTGAGGCTGTGAGCTTGTTAAGAACTGTACTTAATTTTCGATTAGAGATTATCTTAAATGAAGTTGAAGTTAAAGTTAAATAAGTCTCCCTACGATCCCGGTCTTTAGACGCTTTGAAGTCGGCCTTATTTTCAATTTTAAATTAAGTAAAACTCGCGATCGATTGTTAGAATTCTACTGGTTAAGCTTCTCAGAAAGAAGTCAGGTTCATTGGCTTTTTTGGATCGACTTCCCCAAAACCTCTGTCTAGTCTTAATCAAATCTTACTTCCAATTTGATTATTCCTTCAACTGCCTTTTCTCTTTCAATGCATCCATATTAAAGTTTACGATCCTAAGACACTTGTTTCTTGCTCCTGCCTTGATTGTTTATACAGTTCTCAGTCCCTTGTAGGCTGAGGTGACTGTGGCCAACACTTGAATGCTCGGGCACTCACACTCATTACGTATACGTAGAATTGAAATTTGCATAAAAACATTTGAATAACGTGACGCCGCGTTGCCGTCTTCCTCTCCGTTGTTTTGGTTTTATTTTATGGCACGACGACCACTCATATCCCTGCTTCTTCTTCCCGCGACTCGTCTTCTCTTGGCCAACTTGTTCCGGCGTTCCACGCGACGGTTTTCCACCGCCTCCCCCTCCTGTTTGGCCGCTCTCGGTGCGTCTTTCTTTCTGGGGCTTTCTGCGTTTCTGCGTTTGTTTTTTGCTGCCTTTCTTTCTTTCTTTTGGGGCCGTCGCGTGCATTTCGCAAGCCATTCGAGGGGCTCTTTCTTCTCTCGCTCGCTGGCCGCGCTCGCTCGCCCGCCGCAGTTGGCCAAGCGGGTTCGTTAACATGCTGTGCACGCGGCTGCAGCGCTGCCGGCATCGCTGCCGCTGTCATGGGGGACTTGCTTGGTGCAACTGAGTGCATGCGCACTTGAAATGTACCCAGCTGAGTGACGAGTTGGGTGCACGAGCACCGAGATATCCACTCACTCGGTCAGAGAGTTGAGCACAGTGATTGGCACTCAGCGTCCGAATTGCGTCGGAAGTTGGTAGACTCGCGGGCAGCCAAGCGAGTGGAGATGGAGACAATGGGCGAGCTGCTGGTGAGCGGGTGGCTCGCGGGGGGTCTTGCTTTTTATCGTAACACAATAAAAAAACTCAATGCAAAAAGCGAATTGAAATCAGCGACCCGCCAACCCACCAGCGGACTCTGTGACGTGACCATCGCCAGCGTTTGTTTTGTATGCCAACTGGGCAACCAAAACAACAACAACACGACAACGACACTGACAACAAAGTGACTCACATTCACACGAGGCTGGCTGGCTGGTTGGCTGGTTGGAGCGATGGGTTGCGTCGTCGGCGCTCAACCAGCTGATTTTTTTGGCGTTCTGTTTTGATTGTGATGGGGTGTGCGGGTGCGGGTGCGGGGGGTGCAGGCCGCTGGCAGTGACGACAGTCGGCCAGACAAGCCGTCTGACGGGTTTTTCATTCCCCCCGCACCCAGCGCCCACCTCCCGCGCTCTCTGGCGCCCACTTGGGCAAGTTGGTTCTGGTCGCGCGGGTCGGGTTTGTTGGCTCAACTTCACTCCACGTGGTTATTACAAGGAGAGAGGCCAATCATTAAGTCAGGGAGGGGACGCGGGGGGTTTCGAAATAACCACGATGCGAGCAACAAGCGAATGCGGGGCGGTTGGAGTATGGAAACTTGTCGTCGAAGAATCGACTGCCAGTTGAGAGACCTCGTCATCTCCAATTGAAATCATTGTCCCAGGGACAGAACGCTGCTCTCGTTTTACTCTATCAAGCTGGGGAAATAGTGGTACAGAGTCCATAGTTTTTGGGAGATGGTTTGCAACGAACGGGGATGGGAAGCTTAGGGGAGAATATTTATTTTTATTCAGCAATTCTCGAAAAATTGTTCAAGAATCTTTATTTATTTACTGCTTGCATATCCGAAAATTGATAAGATTCGTCTATCTAAGATCCAAATTGCCAACTGCCATTAGCTTGATTTCTTATATGAGAACCACTAGTTAGCCTTCTTCAATATCTTTTAGGGTTCCGCCTTTTACTATTCATATTGGCCCAATGGTTTTCTTTCTCTAAGCTTACAATATTTTCCCTTGTAAGTCCGCCTACTTTTTGGTTATTTTGTTTACGAAATCTCCGTCTATTTTGATCATATATTTTCTCTCTGGACGTAATAATCGTATAATGCTCTTAGTAATTTGTCCGTCTATCTTCCAGCTGCCTAGTCATTCTGTCAGCATGAGTAGAAGATTACTTAACTATGTGATCATCAAAAAGTTCTCCTTATTATTCACTCAGCGATTCTAGAAATATTAAATAAAGTTTTACTTTCTTTACCAGTTTGTCTTCTTCAAGAATCTGTTAGCTCTTCCCATTATCGGACTAAATTTAGATCCTCAAAGATTCATTGATTCTCTCTCAATTCTCTGCCAATTCAGTCTTATTGATTTTCTGTTGAGCTCTCCATAGTTCAAAGATCTGTTGATTGTCCTCCTTGCGGATGCTAACAAAGATCTCCAATAGTCCTTTCAATCTTTAGAGAATTTGTAGTTCTCTTAGTTCTTTTGAAATTGATTCCTTGTGATAATTGAGACTTCCTCTGTGATAATAATACCATGAAAATTGAAATATAAAAACGCCACCCACATGCTCGACCATCGCAAGCAACACACGCACAACAAACGCACTTCCCAATTGACCAGTTGATTTGCCCGCCGTATTTGCCCAGTTAATCAGCAAGGGAAGTTCGATCGTTTCGGTCATTCCGACAAACAAACAACTGTGGATCAAAAAAGTTAACCCCAACCCCAAAGAAGGGGAGAGGGAGGCTACTTTAAAACGCCATTGAGGGCCAAAAAAAAAAATTATATATATATTGTTACATTAATTGACAAACGGAGAACACGACGCCCGGGAATGGCGTCTGCCAAGGGCGATGGTGTAAACACACGCATGTCAAATGTACCGTTATTGCTGTCGTTGTTGTTGTTGCTCTTGTCATTGTTGGTGCTGGTGATGGAACACCTTTGACCTTAAAAGTGTCGGTGGGTGGGTGTGTGTGTGTAGGTGCCGCTGTCTATGGCGGTGTCTGTTTCCAACATGAATGATATGCTGCCCTCAGACCTTTGCTCTTTACACTTCCCCATCCACAGCGCACAGTGGGCACATTTCTGTCAAAAGTTGACTCGGAGTTTGCCTATCCCATTTCGCAATTTAACAAAGGTTTAGTGAGTTTGGAATGGAAACACTGACAACAGTCGATTCGTTCTGTGGTTCAGTTTAACAATCAAATCGAATCGATGGGATCCTCTAGTAATCTTTGGGATCTCTGGATCTGCCTTCTGGCTGCCTTTTAGGTTGTTGCTTCTTTGGTTCCTTCTTGGTTGTCTTCTTGTCCTTTCGATTCTTTCTTCACAGCCTAAGCTGCTCTTCTTTCTGGTTGCAGTTTGCTGTCCTCGCTTTTGTTCCTTTAGGCTTCTGGTTATGTTTCCAACCATTAGTTGTTTCCTTATAGCTTCTTAGTAATCTTAAGAAAGCCTCCTGATCGGCATTCTGGTTACTCTCTTGGTGGTCTTCTATTAGCTTTCTTGGTTCGCTTTTGGTTACTCCAAAAAGCGGTTCCATCTGTGCTTCTGGTCTGCCACCGCAAAAGCCTTTTAATTGGTTAATAAGTGGCTTAGTTTTGGCATTCCTATTGACCTTTTTATTAACTTCTTCATGTCTCTATATAATGCTCTTTCGTTTTCCAATGAATGCTCTTCTATTTGCTCCTTCCTCTGCACTCCTGATGTGGCCTCAAGAAATAGCCAAATTGAATTCCCCACTCTTTACCTGATTGTCCTTGAAAATGCATCTATACTCATCTTTAGTCTATAATCCTAACACCCCAAATTGGATACCCCAACACCTCCATAATTGCTTGCCTTAACCTTTAACTCCTCCGAAGGTTAAAAGAGGTTTATTTTCCCCGCCTCAGACAAATAAAATTAAGCAACCTTTAGAAGCCCGTTTCCTAGAAATTCGCTTAATGGCTTCCGTTATTGTTTGCGATTTGGTAACCGAACGAGTTCACTGAGCTTCCCGACCCCCTCGCCCAGTCAAGGGACAGAGACCGTGGGCACGTGTGTGGGGATTAACTGCTGATTCGAGGGGATTTCTCATCTAGGTCCGCGCGGTTCTGTGTTTACGCTAGAAAAGATTTCGTTGGCGCGGCGCGAATAATGTGAGTGGATGGAAAATGTCGATCGCCTCGACCGTCGACACGGAGAGCATCGAGTTGATGCTTACCCGCTGCAGCAGCACCGACACTGCCAGCCTGGGGCACCAGAACAACTGCTATGAGGCCGCCCAGGAGCGCCGCCGGTCGGCCTACGTGGAGGCCTACACGGAGATGCTGCAGGAGGCGGCCAAGAGCAACTTAAATGGCGGCCAGCCGGCCATGTCCTTCGTGCATGCCAAGCTGACCAAGAACGGCTGCGTGAGCTCCTTGCAGCTGGTCGACGATGGCTCGCATCGTTTCCTCAAGTAGCAAGGAAGCTGCAAGCCTTGAGAAAGTAATAACCGTAGTTTTTTGTGGTTTTACAGGTCACAGAACAATTTGTGCAATGGAGGAATTAATAAGACGAGCAACCTGAACAACTCGAGTGGAAGTGGCCATGTTCTGGCGCCAAAGATCCAGAACAGCAGCAGCCCCAATGGCCAGAAGAAGGGAACCATATCGCTGTCCCATCTGCCGCAGCGGCCGCCGGTGGACATTGAATTCTGTGATATTTCCTACTCGGTGGCCGAGCGTCGTCGCCGGGGCTTCAAGACGATCCTCAAGGGCGTCTCCGGGAAGTTCCGCAACGGGGAAATCACGGCCGTGATGGGCCCCTCTGGCGCCGGCAAGAGCACCCTCATGAACATTCTGGCTGGCTACAAGTAAGTTGACTAAAAACATGTCCTTGTTCTCTTCTATATCCTCTGTATGTCTTGCAGGACCTCGCAGCTGAGTGGCTCGGTGCTGATCAACGGCAAAGAGCGGAACCTGCGGCGCTTCCGAAAGCTCTCCTGCTACATCATGCAGGACGATGTTCTCATCGGCAATCTGACAGTACGCGAGGCCATGATGGTCTCCGCGAACCTGAAACTCGGCAAGAACATGATCAACTATGCCAAGATTGTGGTGGTCGAGGAGATCCTCGAGACCATCGGCCTGAAGGAGTCCATCAACACGCTGACCTGCAACCTCTCCGGCGGCCAGAGGAAGCGTCTCTCCATCGCCCTGGAGCTGGTCAACAATCCACCGGTGATGTTCTTCGACGAGCCCACCTCGGGCCTGGACAGTTCCACTTGCTTCCAGCTGATATCACTGCTCAAATCGCTGGCCCGCGGCGGCCGCACCATCGTCTGCAACATCCACCAGCCATCGGCCAGGCTCTTCGAAAAGTTCGACCATTTGTATCTGCTGGCCGACGGCCAGTGCATGTACCAGGGCCGTGTCAAGGGCCTCGTGCCCTACCTCTCCTCGCAGGGCTACGAGTGCCCGTCGTACCACAACCCAGCGGATTATGTGCTGGAAGTGGCCTCCGGGGAGTACGGCGAGGCCGTGCACAAGCTGGCCCAGGCCGTGAAGAGCGGGGAGTGCAAGAAGTACAGCCACAAGGACTACGGCCTACGCAGCCTGGACGGCAAAGTCATTGGGAACGACATTGTCAAGGGCTCAGGCAGCGGGGCCGAGAACAACAGCGCCAACATCACCTCCGCCACCACCACCGCCACCACCACCGCCACCACCACCACGGCCACCACCGCCCTCACCCTAGAGGAGGAGAAACTCACCGCCAAAGCCCGCACACACGAAGACGACGATGACGACGAGCTGGCCGAGCTGAAGCCCCCCAAGCTGGAGAGCCAGCAGTCCCAGAACTCCGACTGTATTGTGATCAACATGCCCGGCGCCAACGGGGCCCTGGGCAACGACGACAGCTGCAGCTTCAACTCCTCGAAGGGCGGCCAGAGCCAGAATGCCGTGTCCGGCGGCACCAATGCCATGGTCGGCTGCATGACCTCCCTGCTCGACTCGCACGAAAGTGTGATCACGCTGCCAAACAAGACCGGATTCCCCACCAGCGGCTGGACCCAGTTCTGGATCCTGTTGAAGCGCTCGTTCAAGACGATCATGCGGGACCGCATGCTCACCCACATGCGCCTGGCCTCGCACATCATCGTGGGCGCCATCATCGGCATGATCTACTATGATGTGGGCAACGATGCCAGCAAGGTGATGAGCAATGCTGGCTGCATCTTCTTCACCACCTTGTTCACCATGTTCACCGCCATGATGCCCACCATTCTCACTTGTAAGTCGAAAGCTTCATTAAACCCTTCCGGGTATTTAAAGCTTTTCCGTTTCTAGTTCCCACGGAGATGTCGGTGTTTGTGAGGGAGCATCTGAATTACTGGTACTCCCTGAAGGCCTTCTACTTCGCCAAGACCATAGCAGACCTGCCGTTTCAGGTGAGCAGCTGACTCTCCGTCCTTCCGACCGATGATTGTATGGCTTGTGTCCTTTTTAGATTGTATTCTCGAGTGTTTATGTGCTGGTGGTTTATTACCTTACCTCCCAGCCGATGGAGTGGGAGCGGATATCGATGTTCGTCTTGATCTGCGTGCTTACCTCGCTGGTGGCCCAGTCGCTGGGCCTGCTGATAGGCGCCGGAATGAACATCGAGACGGGCGTGTTTCTGGGGCCGGTGACCACCATTCCCACCATTCTGTTCTCGGGTTTCTTTGTCAACTTCGACACCATACCGGGCTACCTGCAGTGGGTCTCCTATGTCAGCTATGTGCGTTATGGCTTCGAGGGTAAGTCGGTCGTTAAAGAGTCTTGAAGTTTGGTTAACCATTCAATTTTGTTTGCAGGCGCCATGGTGGCCATTTATGGCAAGGATCGTGCCAAATTGCAGTGCAATGTGATTTTTTGTCATTTCCGAAGTCCGAAGAAATTCCTGGAGGAAATGTCAATGGACCAGGCCGAGTTCTGGGTCGATGCTGTCGCTCTGATTGGCATTTTCTTCGGTCTGCGCATCATTGCGTATTTTGTGCTACGCTGGAAACTACATATGATACGTTAAGGGGCCTCGAATCGGCTGAGGGGATTCTCGGGGATTTCTAGCTAGATTTCATAAGCAGTCTGTAGTCGTTTAAGTCATATGCATAAATTGTATATAGCAAATGAAGCAATAGGTCTTTTATGTTTAGAAAGTAATTATTATAGAATTCGGTTCAATTTTTCCCACTTTTTATACGATATATTCACACAGTTCTACGGTTGCTACTACTATAAAAAAGTAATACCAGATAATACCCAACCCTACGATTGTCGAGGACAGCGGCGGGCAGTAGAGAATACACAAACACTCACACACAATTTATAAATCTTGTGACCAAGCAGATAAACAGTCTGAACTTAAATAGGTTGAAATTAAAATACTACTAACGAATTCTAGGCAGGCGGGCTTATCTGCCGACGAGTAGCGAGTATTAATCAATTGCGAAACCTCTATATATATTACTCTATATATGGTATTTCCACGAGGCCCTTTTCGAAATCTTCCCGCCCCTCAAAACGACAACAAAACCAAAAAGCAAAAATTATACGTCAATTGTTTTCCTTCACACCGACAGCTCCGTCCCAATGTGTTGTAGACGCTCTCTCTATTTATCTCTAAATCTTTCCCAGCCCCTTTGTCTCTAACTTTGTCTGCCTCTGCCTTTTGTGAGTCTTTGTTGTCTCCTTCGCAATCTTCCCTACGGGGGACCCAGAATTGAGTTCAGTTAATGAAAAAGAAAACAAACCACCAGCCAACTTCGAATTGCTAATTTTTAGGACTTAAGAACAATTTAAATTTTTGGGATTAATCAAGAACCTTATAAGGGATACACACACACACACTTAGAAACAATCATATGTTTGCTTAGCAGCAGGATTTGTTGGGAGTCCTTGTGATATTGAAAGGCGCGGGTGTGGATGGGAAGGACGGAAGTTCAGCACGACGAGGAGGATTCGCTCGCCTCACAGACACAAACCGGTGATATGATGCAATTATTATTCTTTAATATTTTTACAACCACACGAAAAAGCCAATCGACAGGAAATTCGTTTTACATTTAGCTCTTGATATTTTTTGCGTGTTTAGCTTTTAAGTTTCTTTAGTTAGTTTATATTTTTGGGTGTAAATGTTTTTAGTTTTATTTGTGTTTAGCTAAAGGAACAAATCGGTAAATAAATCATTAAATTAAAACAATTTAATTGCCCGTAATTCTTTCTCAGAGTGAGAGCAAAAACAATAAAAGCGAAAACGAGAGAATCAATAAATCTAAAAATTAAATATCTTATAATCGAGGAGGATGGAAATAATAAAATGTAAAAAGTTTTTTTTGTGAAAAAAAAACAAGCCAAAAACCAATTCAATGAAATGAACAAATCGTAAATATGATATTCGTAAGCAAATACAGTGTACATTTTAAAAGTGTACTTAGTTTGTATATTCCAACCAAAATTCACTCATTAAATTAACGCAATCGAAACTTGTAAGTAGCTGCAGTGGAAGTAAAGGAAACTATTGGTAAAAAACAACACGGATTTCTTTTTATTAAATAAAAAAGGGGGTGTTGAATATTTTAAATGTAAGACAAAGAAAATAAATTTAAATTCGAAGTTCAGATTTTCCCGTGGCGCTGAATTGGCCGCACTGACGAAAGCTTCTGTTAGGTTCCCATTTGGTCCTACAGATGGCGCCTCATTTCCAGTTGCTTCGATTGAACCAAATGCTGAATGCTGATTCGTAGTTTCCTTTCTTAGCTCACAGGTGGCGTTAAAGATTTTGTTTATGATCCAAAATTTAATAGAAAATCCTTTCGGTTAAAAACTCTAACCTTAAAACTATGAAGTTCAAGTTCAACTTTCAAAGGAACCAGATCCAAAGGAGTTGCCTTTAACGCTCTATTGAGTGTAAATAGGAAATTAGGAACATAAACAGATGATATTCAGGATGGTGTTTAATTTAAAATCGAATCGTTTACTAAACCACACCTTTGAAATTAGTGAGCTTTCAGTGGGAGACGCGATTGATAACATCAGTTCTTTTGCTTTCCCGGACAAACAACCTTGATGGCTGACAACTTCAGCAATTTTCTTTCCATTTCCCCGCCAACAACGGGCATGTGCCTCTACCCGCAGCATCAGCCGGCGGCACATCCGGTCTGTGTATTCTAACATCAATATTGAAATACCATGGCATTTGTAACGACTCCACAGGAACAACACAACCAAGGACGACAATACCCATGCACAGGGACACACTCGTCGGTACAGCCACACTGAAATTACGCTTACTGCAGTCGAGCCGGGTGCACAGCAAAAAATAACGGACTAGGAGGGGGGAGCATAGGAATGGAAATCGTCCTGACCGGGCCCAAATGTCACTGGTCAAACGGAGTGATTTTTATTGGCTTGTTGCTCTCTCGATCCCACTGATAAATTGTTAATGTCGCACAGGACGCGAGGCAATGCAAAAAAATTTATTATTTATGTACCGTTAAGCCCCCAGGGGGGAGGGGGGCAGTGTATAGAAAACGGAAAATTCTACAACTCCAAATGGCGATTGGGCGCTTGGGCGTTTTGGGCAATGCCGATGGCCAACTATTTGCGATTGAGTTGCACATTTGCCGACGTCCATTAAACGCCGGCCAGTGGGGAATAAAACCAACTAACGTTAGACGAGAAGGGGGCCGAGGAGGGTGGTGGGAGGAACAAACAACAATTTATCCGATTCGTTGTAGTAAACATAACAAAATGCAAACATGCGAGTATTTAATGTTCATCAGGCGACGTCAGGGGCGACTGCGAGTGGCAATTAATGCAGCGAAGCTGAAACGACGACGCCACTGAAATTTGCACTTAAATTAATTAGACATTTATTTGCAGGACAGCCGCGGCCGCAACTACCACCAGCAAAAGCAACTGTACTAGCACTAAGCCCATCGCTGAGTCTGTCAATCCCAAAAGGTTTCCTCAACTATGCGAGATGGACAGATGCGGAAGAAAAGGGACAGCTGAAAGGTGAATATGTGGGGGAGAGAAAGATGAAGCAAAAGACCAGGAAAATGATCTGCAGACCAGTTCGAGGTTTATGCGGTTGGGGAGGCTGGTCTTCAAAATATGTGCAAAAAATAAGCTAAGAATTTGTGTGAAAAAGTTTTGGGGGAAGATAAAATGGAAAAAATAGATCAGATCGACCGTTCAAATGAATAAAGTCCAGTTTGGTTCAAGAGGCTTTTTTGCCCTCATTTCTGGAATCCTCAGGTTTCCCTAATTCTCATAGCAGTTCATTGCTTGAAATGCTGAAAAAGATAGTTTTTTTTTAACCCATTTACAGAAAGCTCTCTTAGTACCTTCAAACGCCTTTCTGTCTACAACAAGAGATATGAGTAGCTCAGTAAAAATAAAGAAATTAGCTAAGTTTTCCATCAGCCAGAAATTTATCATAAATCTCAAGAAGCTCTACTGGCCCGAGTAAGTTTGGAAAGGGCAATGGAATATTTCTGGTTCTGATATTCTTGGGAAGTTGCTATTTTAATGACAATGAGAATGGTTTGATGTTAAAAGCATCTAGGATTAAAGATAAGACTAACCTTCTTAAAAGTTATTGGGGTGGCAGAATGAATCAAAGACACGGAAAATGAAATAAGTATTCATGCCTATAAGGATAAAGTCAGAGCTTCCTCTTTCTTTTGCTCGCTCAGTCGCCAAAAAACTCAGCAGGTGTCAGAAAATTGCGTGCCACTGATTTGATCGATTTGCGTTTAAACTCAACTCCCCACTCTTGCCTCATTTTCTCCCCATTTCTCAACCTCCCCATTTGTCATCTTGGTTTGAGTCGAAGCAGTTCAGCGCCCACGCATAAACGCCGGCTAACCAGAACCGACCGATGAGTGTCGCTGCCAGTTTGTAATTTGCACAGTTACAATCCCATGGGTATTACGGCCGCCACCATAACAACCACCGCCGCGAGGGCGCCCAGTAGGCGGGGACATCAGGACGCCAGGACAACGAGAGCCATTATGTTACGCTGGGCGTAATAAATTAGCACAACTATGCCAGGCCACTAAAACGCCCACGTCGAAAGTCCCACGCCCAGGCAACCAGCGGCCCCTGCCACCTGTTCTCATTTCTGGGCGCCCCAACGGCCCCGCCGCCCAACTGCCTGCCCACCTCGTTGGCGTCCTTATTGACCGATGGGGCTCGTAAAATATTATCAATGCAATTCGGCCTGCCAATGCAATGAAATGCCATGTAAACGGGCAATGCTGTCGGTAGGCACGCCCCTGTCCGTCTGCCCGTCTGTCTGTCTGTCGATTCGTGTGGGATTTGAGCCTACAATGTGTTTAGTGGGCCGAGCGATGGGCAAATAAGTCACACGGTCGATGCTTGACAGTCGGTGGGTTACCGGCAACTGAGCAATTGCATATTTGGCCGTGATTGTTGGCCAAAGTTGGTGGGGTCCAACTGCCCGCCCATCTATCCGTTTACCCGTCTATTCATATGGCCGTAAGCTCTGTTCATTTGTTCACCCGCCAAGCTGTCCATCAGCTCATCTATTCTACTCTGTCTGCCCATCTCGCCATCTTTTCATCTGCTCGTCGAATAGTTCTCATTGTTCAGATTTGTTCATCTATTTGTATGTCCGTCTGTGCATCTGTCTGCCCACAATTTTCCCTATACTCATCTACCTGATTGTTCAATTGTTCATCTATTTATATGTCCGTCTGTGCATCTGCCCACAATTTTCCCTATACTCATTAAGCCCCTGCTGCATTTTTATTTTGTTCATCTCTGTTTTTACCCAACTGCCCGTGTGTCCTGCTGCCCCCATCCATCTTTTAAGAAATTTCGTGAGATTTTTGGGCCCGCACCGCAGTGCATGCAAAATTTATGAGTTTCATTGGGTGATTTATTTCCCCCAAGGCGAAGGAGCAGCGAAGGCCGCTTGGGTGGCGTGTGAAGTGCGTTCCGCTTTTTATTTGTCGCACTTTCACCAAATTCAGAGCGTCTCATCTTTAAACAATAAATTCATTGACATGCCACAGGAATTTCGCTCGGCGTTCCCACGGCGCCGGGACAACTGCACGGGGCTGGGGGCATTGCTGGGAATTACACCAAAACGTGCTGGAAATTTCAATTGCGGGTGTCACCACCGCTGAACCCTTTCTCTCACCCAGTGCCATGCCACTTTTTCCACAGCCTGGCCTGGATTGTCAATCAACACGCATGCGGCGTCAACGGCGTCAGTGAAGGCGGTTTGGTTGCGTATCCGCCGCGTGGGTCCCTGCATATTGAAAGGCCTGGGCGGCCGCCCGGCCAACCGATAACGATGACGGGGTGCCCGGCGCACGGTGTCATCGCCGACTTAGCGGGTCGATCAAATCCATCCCATGACATCAGTCAGGCATACGGAAGTTGAGGTTTAATTTTTATGACGCCCAAACACTCAAGTTTATTAATTTCCCAACGCTTGACAGCGGCTGGGTGATTCTGCTGACGGTGATTGTGTGGGCAGCGTTTTTAGTTGTCCATTACCGCAGGTACAGTTGCCGCCATAAAATCGCCTAGTTTACGAGATGCGATTAATTCCCCCAAACCAGAGGACAATGGCGAATGTAGATGAGCGGGGAGGGGAGGTGGACATAAAATTCCTTGTCGGCTCAGCTTGTCCCATTCGAACATCAAGGACGAGGGCGGCCCATTATTCGATTAATTTCAATAAAACGGAAATTTTAAGAGCCGCCCACATGAAGAGGCCTAACGGACGTTTAAGGGGGCGATTAAGTGCGGCGATTCAGTGGCTGGGGGCGTAGCTTGCGGTCAACGCAGAGTTCAAGGTCGAAGGGAGAAGTTGAAAGCGGGAAACTGGGACTCTTGTGACTCCGAGAGCCGAACAATCTTAGGAAGGTATGTGGTGATATTATGTTCAACTAAATGATTAAATGATCTTGAAAACGAATCCCGAACCAGCGAAGGTCGGGAAAAGTCTGGGGAGCTACTTGACTAGCTGAAGAATCAAATCTTCCAATCTCAATTTCTTCTATTAACTTTTCAAGTTAACTAATGAAATAAATGCTCTTAAATTTCCTGCTTAAGAACTTAAATAGATTCAATACCAAATTCTACTATTATTTTCTCCACATCGGTTTCAAGATTTCAAATTTTTAAGATTTCTTCTTCCTCATTAAAATATAAACTCATGATAATTCTTTCAGAAAACTATTCTTTCAAATTAAATGCATTGGCTCTCCTATTTTCCTGAAAACCGCCTCCACATTCAGGATTAATTTTCGGATTAGTTTCAAGACCTTTCTCCAAACCTAAAACCATCTCTTCTTACTCCGATCGCTTGGCTTCCCAGCTTTCAAGTTTTCCTGCCTGTGGACTTTCCCCGCCTCTACCGCCAATTGAATTTTGAAAGCCAGCCCCATCTTGTCTGAGGGGAAGTCCCCATCCCTTCCGTTAACCAATTATCATGTTCCAACCCTCACATAGCCACCGCTTCTCCCGCGGCTGTGCTTACCAACTTCCGGCCTAAAACTTCTTTATAAAAGTTTTGTGGGAAATTTTGAAACAACTTTTGGCCCCCGCCAAACTAAACATACGACAACTGCCGTCTTCCTTGTCCGCTGCCCCCCTGCGCAGGACTACAACATACATTGCCCACGGATCTAGCGAAAGGAGGACATAAATTTTAATAATTTATCCCCACATCCAGTCACTTAAGTCGTTTAGATTTTCATAATAAATTAATAACCGCAGCAAACCGTTTGTTGTAAGTGTCCGTCGATGGCGGACGAGAGCAGGCCTATTGGCCCCGTTTAATGGCAGCGAGAGGAGCGTTTTTGGTTGACTATTAAAATGCCACCAACAAGGATAACAACAGGGAAGCAACAGTGGACCGGACAACCGCTTCGCCCGCCGCCCGCCGCCTGCTGGTGATGAGACGAGAATGCCGCCTTGATGGGTTGGGTGGGCTTGGCGGAAGTTTTGGCTTCCTTTCGGGCTTATTTATACGCTTAATTTGCGCCCGCAATTTTATTTACAAATTGTTGTTGCCAAAATGCCAAAAGTTGCGTCTGGGCCACGCCTACCGCCAGCCGCTGGCCGCTTGCCGCTTTGACCGCCGCCGCTGAGATTTGCGGCATTTTGGCTTATGAGACAAAAGCGAAAATTTATTATGTTCCAGGCGCAATCGAGGCTCGCGGCGGAAGTTGGTGGTTGGGGGGCGGGGTAGTTTGGGTGGTATAAAATTTATCGACACGCGATTCGCGGTCCGCCCAGGAAGCAAAGCTTCCGCTTTCTACCCCTGAGACAATCAAATCGAAGTGAAAGTGGGCAAGCAAACTTCGTAAAGAAGTGACTCACGCACGGAAAATAGAGCGATTAATTCATAATCAAAAGGAGTTACAGACACTTACCGATCGGTTCAAGGAGTGGGTATAAATGAGCCAATGGCTGCGTAGAAATGTAAAGCAGAGAAACAGATCGCGAATCGTGCGTGAGCGGAACAAAATCTCCAACTTCTTAGCATGATCTGGTCTTAAAAGAAATGGCTAACTATCCTACAAAATGTATTGCATTTATACTGATTGCAGGCACTCCGAATTCATAAAGAAACTGGGTGTACAAAGAGCCTCATTCCTGCCCGCGTGAGTGTCGTGAGTGATTCTTATCAAGTTTTCAGACTTTATAGAAACAGAAACTTCCTGGCCAGCTCAAAAACTCTCCCCAGTTCCTCCCTCTTTCACAGAGTCGTTAGGGTCGTGACACTTTGGGAACATTGAAGGCAAAGTGTCTCCTTATCCATTTCATAACCAATTGGCTATTCAAACTGCACTTGATCACCGTTTTGTAGCCCTTAACAGTTGGTTTAATACAAATTGCTATACACACACCCACACACACACCAGGATACACGCCACAGTCACCTGGATAACTGCTGGTTGGGTGGCTGGCCGGGTTGTTTATCAAATTTGCAGCTATCGAAGTTGAAGTCGAATGAAACCAACTACGAAAACACCGCAATCATGAAACGTTTTATCATAAAAGATGACCTCGCCCACCTGCCACCCCATCACCGTCCCCGGTCATCTTGGCAGCAATCAACTTGAATATTTTCTGGAAACGAAACTCTACCTGGTCAAACGTTGGCCAGCTTCCCCTCCTGGATGATCCATCTTGTGGCTGGCAGGACGCATGTGAGTGGGGGACGAGGGCCCCTTGTAAATCCTTCAACAAATTGCATTTTTATATACTTTCCCCAACGACACGGGGCAGAGCGGGAAGGCCATCCAAACTGTCATTATAGTTTTGTGATGTTCGTATGCCAAATTTGATTCATTTCTTTACTTCTGTCTCATCAGCTTTGGATTATTCAACTTCCTGTTGTTGTAATTTTAAGGCCTTAAGTCATTTGCAATCTTATAGAGAACTTGAATGGAGGAGACAGGAGGCAGGAGGCGGGGTTCATTACGTGCTCATCGCTTGTTCATTTTCCACACAAAATTTCAATGGCTTTTTGGTTTGCATACTTCAAGTTGCCCGGTTGCCATGTGAATGAGAATTGCTGATCAGCATCCCTGCCTGTCCCTGCTTGTATCCGTGCGTGAGTGTGCGTGTGTGTGTGGGGCGCGTGTGTGGGTTTCTAGTGCCATTGAATTGATTGATGTTTGGTGCATTCAACCACACAACTTCATGCACCAAACCGCAACGTCATGGCTGTGGTTTTCATCTCTGCCGATGCCAGTGCCACTGCCATTGCCACAGTCACCGCCAGCAACCATCAGCCATCAGTGGCATGCCCATCCATCCTGCCTCTTGTGTCTCGTTTACGTGCAGGTTTGTTGCTGTCATTTCGCATTTTCTGGCAGCCCCGAAAAATTTCGCAACTTCTTCGATTCGTCGATTCGGTTTGAGTTTCTTGTCTGCGGATTTTTGCATCTCTTGCTCTCTCGGCGCCCCTTTTGACGCATCCCAAAAACAGTAATTTGACCGCATACAACATCCTCCACCCCCTGCCACGCCCATTCAGTCGCGGGTAAACCTCGACAAACGTCGAATTGGATTTGGGCCCGCGGGGATATAAATTCATTCCCGTGATAGTTTATCTTTAGCTGATTTTGTGGCATTTGCGGGCTTACAGAAGAGTAAAAAAAATAAAAACACAGAAATCGGAAAGGGATTTTATTTTGATTTACAATAGAACGAATTTAAATCATTCGCCGGCGACTGAGAAATTTATTGGCGAATATAAATTAAAGAGAATGAAGTGACTACAAAAGAAGAGCATCGTGATGGGCGCGACCTGAAATCCTTTACAAATATGTGAATGGGAAAACATTTGGATATTTTAAAACGCCTGGGAATTGGAGAGAACTATGAGGAACTCTTCAAAACGTCGTAATATTGATAAAGAGATTAGGGAACTTAAATGGTTTTATTTATAAGATATTAAAGCACTATTGACTGATTTTTTATTACTTAAGAAGGTCGAAATGTTTTCAGAGAGTCCCGAAATGCTCTAAAAGATTTATAGGAAGCCTTAATATAGCCCATGTCCCGAAAGATTGTCCAACGGCAATGAGAAAGAATTAATTACTGCTCAAAATCTTCAAAATCTTAAGAGAGCTTCAAGAAGGCAAATAAACGGAGGTTGTGGGCGGGATGGGAAGTCTTCAGGAAAAGACTTAAAGTCTCACCATGGCCAATTTTAACAATCAAGTTGAACAGACTAAGTTGGAAAAATTGTTTATGGAAAGTTTAATTTCGGAGCCTTTCGGGGCAAAATCTAGGCGTGCACGAAGTCCCGCTTTCGTTTAGTTGTTAACTAAATTAAATTTAGTTTCTGTATATGAAATTTGGAGACCCCAAAATACCCAAATACCCAACGGATCATAAGAGTTTTCAGCAGGGCTCGCTGATTACGTTTAAGGCTTTCCGTTTAACAACTCCGAGAGCCCAGTTCGACTTTGAAATCTCCTCTCCTTCTCCTTAAGGAACTCGCTTAATAATGCCGAGAGCAGTCACTAAACCCACTCGATAGCCATTGCCACCTCATAACCATTGCCAGGGGCGGGCGGGCGCCAGTGAGCCTTGAACTCGCCCAACTCTAACCTCCCACCAGCCATGAAAACTTAACCTCTCCCGACTTGCATTCTTAACTGTTTCCAATGCAGTCGTCTTCTGCTCTGGCTTTTTATTTCGAGTTGGCCAAGGTTCCTGCCCAACAACCACCGCCGCCTCCCGTCGCCGCCGTTGCCGGCCATTTCGGGGCTGGGGATCCTGAAGTGCAATGTGCGCAAAGTATTTTCGTGTTTGCACTTCCGCTATAAATTTTGGAATTTATGGTGCGTATCACTTTGGTCGAATGTTTTACATGCTCGCCCCGCCCACCGCCCCGCCGACCTTCTCATCCGATAAGAACGTCGAGGGGAATAAAAAACTTTAAGGCAACTTAAAGTCGTCCGAATGGCAAATGAATGAAATTTGATGGAAAAACGAAAAACCCCCACCCTCCACCTAAACGTGAAGCTAAAAAAACTTTCGAGTGCCCGCCGAGGGGCGGCGCGTGGAAAAAAATCTGTTACCATTGCAATGTTCACGATCCCGGTGGCGATGATGACGGCAATGCGCGGCCATTGCATCCGTTTGTCATCCGTTCGAATTTTGGCCACGGTTCAATTTTTGGTCATGCATATGCCGCCATCAAACCAGTTCGCCGCCCCACAACCCCAGCCGCCTGTCCGGCAATTGTGTTCATTAGGCACGCACAGCCTGCCAACCGGCCGGGCGACCAGGCGGACGGAGGGCCAGAGAATTGACGGACAGGCGTTTCTTCTGTTGCATCCCGTGGACAAAACGAGGGCAGGGCAGGCAGGGCAACTCACATTGTAATCAACGAAATCGCGCATCGCATCGACAGCGGGCCCAGCCCTTCGGACAACGACAACAATGGCAAAACAAGCAAACAACGGAGCCATTAACGGTAATTCCAGAAACGTTCTCAATTCTACAAGCTCCTCTTCCCCAGAATCCCCATAAATGGGTCAGAATCAGGCAGAGCTTAGGTACATGGAAAAAATCTAGATTTTTTTTTATCAAAAACAGAGACATAAAGAAAGCGATAGATGAGTTTAGAATTGTTGAATGAAACAAATGGGAAATTATAGGTATTCTAGAACGAAGAAGGTCAGAAAAATGAATGGTACAAGAAATGGAAAGAGCGCTCGAAAAGGGAAGCTTCATCTTCGAATTTGTATATTCTTACTTTCCTTACTTCATTGAAGATTGATTTCTCCACCTTCATCTTTGATTTTCTATACTCTTATAAACCTTACTTGATTGGCGATTAGCTCCTCCACCTTTCTAATCGAAGTCTAAAGGACTCACTTCATGATTTTATAAGGCTGAAATCATGAATTCATAACTTTTGCTGAAACTTCTTCAATTTCGCTACTTTCTCTTTAATTAAAAATGAAATCAGCGGCTCTGAATATAAACTTCTCTCAACTCTTTGAGATATTATCCCCCTCTCCCTTTCCAAGGTATTCAAAAAGATGAAGGACAAAAGGTCTTAAAAAATGAGTGGTATTAATTTCTGTTATCACTAGTTTCCTTTCCATTTTCCCATTAACAACTAAAGCATCAATAATGCACTTTTTCCTGGCTTCGAAATTCAAGCCGTTGTATTTTCCCTGACAAATCCAGGTCACTGCAAGCCTCACCCCTGAATCCGATCCTGTGTCGCCTCCCCGCTAATCACTACTTGTTGATTAATTAAAACAAAATAATAAAATACGCAAAAGCGCAGTCGAGGCAAAAGCTACGAGCAGGCCTGAACGGGGGCGGCGCAGGACGAGGACGAATCACAACGGAATCGCCAATTAAGCGGCTCGGACTGTTAACATTGCTTCTTTCGCGGGCCAACATGCAAGCTCTCGGGAGTCGGAGGTGGTCGAGCGTGGACAAACATCACACGCAATCTTCCACTCCTTGCCACCTATTGTTGGTCCTTATTGCCTTGTCTTTGGTGGGGGCCGCAGTTCGAGTAATTCGTGTGCACACAAAGGCCCGTCGAGTGGCAAAAGTGGCCGCCGTGGCCGCCGTATATGAGAAAACCAAATAACAACTGGGCAGGAAAAAAAGAGAACTGCCCCGAGGGGGTCAACGGGGTCGGGAGTATGCTGGGTGGAGGGTGCTGCCTATTTTCTAATTTATGCACTGACGCTGCGACTTGTTATGGCGAGGAGCCGCCAACTGCCGCCAGCTGCCACTTCACCATCAACAGGCGACCGACCGAGCGGGTGGGTTGGTGAGGGGCAAGGGTGCTTGCATGTTGCATGCGAAAAAAAAAGAAACCAACCCAACGACTTTGCGTATGCAACAAGAAAATCAAGGACTGGACAGCCTTTCGTCCTTTCGCCGGGCCCCGCAGCGGAGCGTTCGAGCGCAGCTGACAGAAAAATTAAAACGGCTACAAATTCGTTGCATACTTCGAAGGGCAGCGGTGACGGTGCGCGGCGTTCTTGGCGCGTCGACGACGCACTTGGGGCATGACTGCTGCAAATTAACACAAAATCTTGGCTAGAAACGAAGGGACCACTCAACTCGACTCCCCCAGCCAGAACGGGGACATTTCGGTTGAGGAGCGCGCGGGTCTCCTCGCCACGAGAGCAGCATTCTCAACGAGGTGGGCGTGTGTGGGCTTTTAATTTTAGAAAAAATTCCACATCGTTTAACCGGAACGAGGGGAAGCTTCTAATTACCTAAATGGCAGAGGGTATTTAAAAGAAAATTCATTTGCATTTACGCACTGCAAAACAAAAAATGTGAAACAGGTAATCAGTTATGGAAATTACAAAGGGAGGAAGAGATATTTGATCAGGAATAGGCAGATCTATATGAAGTATATTTTTTTGGGTTTCTTTAAAAATAACTTTCTAGAAATCTAAACTATTAAGATGTTAGGGTTAGGGTAATATAAAGTCAATCAAAACAGATGCCAACTCAGATAATTGGTCGGTCCTGGATATCTGAAAGATCGGAGTCCCCGAAATTTATCAGGTTGGCAACTATCTTCCTTCCGCCTTTCTGTCTTTTCAGTTTCGCGACTATATACAAAGCGTTACAGACCTCGATTCGTATTGTAGACATCATTTGAAAGATCTTGAGGTTGGCTACTTCATAGTTATTATTCGGTAAAGACAAATCGGCTAAAGAAACAATCTGTGAGATTGATGGTGCTTTGGGGGAAATGGTACTCTATCTCTCCGAGCCGCGGTGGAATGGTTTCTATAGATTCAGAGCCAGTGAAAACGACACCATCGATAAGGAGATTTCCAAACAAATCGTAAAACTTTTCGAGTTAGAAATGATTATCAAGAGAATTCGATGGCCTGACGATCCACTACACGATCCAAAGCTCCTATTCTCCGCCAAATATATCTTGGGAGCTACAACGGATATTTTAATTCCTCGCTTCAAATAAAAGTTGACTTTAGTGGCTTTCCGGTTTCTCGGTATACGCTTAGTTGGGCATGGGAAAATATATAAAATACGCGGATCTATAAAAATCTATATCGCATCGGTGTGTTTGCGTCGGAAACTCGACTCAGCGTCGATTTTCCACCTATAAAGGAATAAACAATTCGGAATATTCAATTGTGTTTGCTTATAGCAAATAAACACATAACAATACACCCGCTGATGCGTTCCCCCACACACACACACACACACAGATCAGCCCTTCCCCCCGTGATGCCCATCCACGTTTGGCACTCAGCGACTGATAAACTGATTGCAACCGCAGTTACAGCGGCGCAGGAGGCGGGGGCGTTACAGCCAACCAACCAACCGAAACAGAAACAGTTACGAAATTTATAACCGAAAAGGGAATTACAAAATCGCGAATAAATTTATGTATGGAGCGGTGTGTGTGTGAGTGTGTGTAATGGCCGCCGACTCGGTGAATGGTGAATGGAATATGCAAAAGGAGTGCTGGAAGGGGGCGGGGGAGGGGAGTGTGCCCAACAACAACGATGACGACGGCAACTCGCTGATAAAACAGATTTCGATATCAACGACGCCACTGACAGCGAGACGAGCGGGTGGGCGCGGGGACGGGTCGCGCATTAAATGAAGTGTCAATATGAAGGCAACCGGCCATGTGTGTGTGTGTGTGGTGTGTGTTGGTGTGTGTGAGAGTGCGGCACTGACACTTTTTTACCCACAATTTACTCGCTTTCGATCTCGACCGGAAGTCAGGCACAGCACAAAAAAAAGAAGAAAATGGCGACCCACTAAAAATGCAAATTCAAAATTGAAAGAAATTCTCAAAGGGGCGGCGGGGCGGGGCGGGTCGCCCCAGCGAGTTGGCACAGAGCCTAGAAATCGTGGCAGGGACGGCAAGGAAGCAGCCCGTGTTTATGGCCGCCATCTCGACGCGTTGTAAACAGATTGTTTCCGGTTTGCTTTCTCTTGGCTTTCCCACTTCGTCGCCGCCTTCGTCTTTGCTTTGCCTTTCGGTTTCGATTTTTTTTTCCCTTCATGGGCCCTGCACACAAACAAAGCTCAATGGCTTGGAAGTAACGGCAAAGGGCCTAGAAAGGCCTGCGCCCGCAATTGGCCACCCCCAACGGAATCACTTTCTTCCGCCTCGGCGGGGTGTGGGTGGGGGCCATTTTCACAGCTGAGTTGCCCGGTGCAGTCGGCTCGGTACGTCCACGCCCACAACTGCCCCCCAACTCCTGCCATGTCAAAGTGTTAATTTACGAAATTGCAGGAGATTTTCATTCAGTTAACAACTCCAAGAGAAGTTGGCTGCGCTCACTTTCTTTGCTCTCTCCTTCTTTCTCGCTCGCCGCTTCCTTCCTTCGTTCGGCTTTATTTATGCATGTAAATGTTTACGGGCTACCGTTGGACTTCTCCCAGGACCCCCAGACACACGTTTCATTTCTAAAAATTCTTCTTGTGCTGCGCAGTCCTCGGCTCGCCCGCATCGTTTTCACATGTTTTATTTTGTAACTCCGCATTTAACCCAACACACAAGCGTTCGACTGACTGCACGGCCAGCCGGCCAGCGGGCCTCCCAGGGGGGTGAGGTGGGCTCGCCTGTTTTCTGTTTCTCGTTCTCGGGGCCCCGCCCACTGCATGTTTATAGTGTCTACTGTCCCGTTGTATCAGTATCCTTCGATCTTGGTAAATGGAAATTTACACGTTAACACTTTTGGCCGCTTGTAAGTGATTTGGTTTTAATTCGCTTGATGGCGCCACCACCCTCACCCCGGCCCTCCTTGCCGGACCGTTTCGGGGGCTTTTAGCGTTGCCCGGTGAGTTCTGTCGGCCGTCGTTGTTGTTGTTGCTCCAAACCGCTTTTAACTAAGCCAAAGTTTTGTGGCCACACACACACGGGCAACGGGCCAGCGAGAAGGCGACCCAACGAGCCAGCGAATGGGGATTTCCTAAGCGACCGACCAGGTGCCGTATGGACTGATGGGAACGGGCGAGGGAACGGTGGTTGGGAGAGGAGGACGGAAGATGTGTGAGGTGCCATCGAAGCGCTGACTTTTGGCCACGCCTTTTTCTTTTACAGGAAGCGAACAGGACTGCAATTATCCAGCTAAAGTCATTATCTCTTGTGGATTCTATCAATCGCAGGCGATCTAGGAGGTAAGGAGTGGGATCTAAAAAAGCTGTGGGGAACAAAGAAGTTAAGAAAACTAATCAATTTCTGTTATTCCTTTTAACTTTAGATCTCCTAAAACAAATAATAATTGTATTAATTTAATCAAAATACATTTTTGGAATATTTCTCTTGGAAATATTTAGCAAATTTTTAAGCACGTGAGGGTTGTAAAATCATTCCCAAAAAAATAATTACAAGACTATATTTCGTGATTCGGTTTTTCGATAAATAACTGGCAGGCGTTTGACTTATTCATCTAAAGAATTAACTAAAGATTCACTTCTTTTTAGCCAATAAATTCAAACAAACTGCTCCTCGGGCTCGACCATAATCAAATCAATTAAAGATTATATTACTAGTATCTTCGATTTCTTTAGAAAGATCACCTTTAAAGCGATGGAGTCATCAATTACTCAAGAATGAGTAACCCAAAATGGAAACAACCACCTCAAATAGAAGATATACAATTTTTTTTTACTAATTTGAGGCTTGGATCTATTTCCAGGATATGGAAAGCTTAAGGTTCTGAAAGAAACCTTCAAAAACAATTAAATAAATTAAAATAATCATATGCCTGTATTTATTTCAAATTTAACTCCTGAGAAACCACATCCACTGAGATACCAAAATTCTACTCCAATCCCTCTGAGAATTTTCTGTTTCACTCGCCATTCGCCTGTTCCCTCCGTCGGCCTTTGCCATAAACGAATCTTAATCAATTCAGTTTCCATCTTGAATCAATCAACGGAAACCTTCGTCGGTTTCCAGCATCTCTGGGGTGCGAATAACGAGTCTATAAATCGAAGACCTGCCACCTCCCCGATCGCCTTTGCCAATTCGCTTTTTATCGCCGGGGTCCCCCACTCCCCCCGTGCGGGCAATCAGACATTCTTTTCCACCTTTAACTTAATCAAAACGATATCAAATTTACTTGTCAACGCATCGTCCTCAGACTTCCCGACCCCTTCGGCCCACGCCCCCCACCGCCCCACTCATCGATGTGTCAGGATTCGTAAGCGATGCCAAAACACACAAAAAAAGAAACAGACACGAGGAAAAAAAATGAAAACCCGATGGGAAGACCGCACCACGTTTTGTGGCCATTTGGGTGTCGATATCTTCCCTTCTCCCACTAACTTACGGTCGGCCAACTTGGCCAAAGAAAAATGAGAGATGCCGAGTGAAAAGTTTTCCTGTGTGTGTGGCTCTTTTTGCGGGTCCTTTTGGCAAAACTTCAACCGAAATTCAACAGCGAACTGAAGGCCAACTACGGGGAGGTGGAGGGCGAAGGATCCACAGGTTATGGGTGGCTTTCATCAATTTATTGTCACATTTCATTGTTTTTGCCTTTTTTTCCGCCATCAGCGCAAAAACTGAACTAAAATCGTTGGCAATTTTCAAATGAATTTGCTAGAAACAATTTTGCCAGCCCTTTTTTTGGGCATATTTTGAGGTTGTTTTTCCGGTCTGCTTCTAATTAACGCTGATTGTTTGCTGGATAAATTACATGGCCTACAATTTGCCGACCGGCAGAGCGAGAAGGAGCACGGGAATTTCGTGTAATTGAAATTCCTGTAATGTTTTTTTTTGCGCTTCTGGTAATTTGATTTTAATGCGAGCCCAACCATAGAGAGGTATGGCGCTTGGGCTGGGCCCGTGTGAGGCGGCAACACACTCGAAAATTTTTGGAAAAACTAAAGCAGGACGACGGCGGGACGAACTTGATTGCATCAAATGCTTGCCAGGCACAAAGAGAAGACGACCCAGCCCAGAGACAGAGAGGGAAAGAAGGGGCGAGGACTCGGGCCTCACTTTGTGCAATTTAGCTTTTGGCCAAAGTCATTAAGTTTGACGTTGGAACGCCAGTTGGCATGTCAACTGAGCCGTTGCCCATCCTCTCACCCGCTGTTCGTTGTTCGCTGCAGGGCAGAGATTTGCAGTCTCTCTCGTCTATCAGACTGGCAGGCAGTCGGGGCGGCAGTCAGTCAGTCAGTTAGTTGCTTTGTCAAAAGGCGGATGCATTACAAAGCCGAGCCAAGTCGGTGCGCGCGACGAGGTTATTGAGTTTTGAGCAGGCGGCCCAACAAAAGCGAAGCGCCTACAAAGGCAGCTCGCAAAATAAATGCCGCTTTGTTGGGTTTACCAGCAAATGAAAAAAAGAATATATGGTTATATATTTTTTATATATAAAATTGAATTACATGCGCGAAGTGGGCGGGCCAGTCGCCCCAAGAAAAAAACTGCAGCCTTCAAGTTACCGCAGGCGAGCGCTGTGATTGCGTCTGAGGGGCCGCCGTCGATCCATCGGGAAAAATAAAGTACAAAAACAAGCAGCATTATCGGAAGCTTACAACGAAGCTTAAACACCCTAAAGACTATAGGCCAATTTTTAATAGTTAGGAGAAAATGAAACTTGAATTGTATTTTGTCAAAACTATATAAATCATTCAAAAAGTGTAGATTAAAATTCTTTGAATAATTGAAAAATAAAAGTCACTTTGATGGATCGTAAAACAAAAATATTAAGGGGACCTAAGGTTAGTTTATTGCTGGCTGATTGGGCTTTAGTCATCAAATAAGAACTGGAAGATAGAGACGAGAGAAAAGTTAATGTATTTTATAAATTCCCATGCCACTTAGGGCATTTTAATCACGAATTTAAGACCAACTTCTTTGCTATATTCCATTTGTTCCTCAAGACCTTGGCCCGACCAATCGCAGTTTTGTTGCGAGGAGGAAAACTAACGACTCTAATGCCCCTACAAATTGATGAAGATCTTAGCTAAATTCCAATCCTATTATTTAAAGGCTCTAAATCTTACAAATTAGAAACGAGTAGGGCAATTTGTCTTTGAGGTATTTTCATCACTCAAACTCTTAGCATCTAAATATTAAAAGCTTTACCGAAAAGTTACAGAAATGCTTGGAATTTGATCGGATCCGGGGTTGTCCTCATCTTACTCCTTCTGGTTATTATTGACCAGATAAATAGTTTCAATCCCTTAAAGTTCCTTTGAGGATTGTCCTTTGCTGTCAGATTTCACGTTTTTCGCTTTGATATGCCCGGTCAAGGGGCAGGGTATAAAATAAAGCATAAAAGTAACAACGAAACAGCCGGGAAAGTAAAGTGAAATGCGCTTTTTCTTGCATTCTCTTCGTTTGCCGGGCTCTTTATAAAAATTTCCCAAGCGGAAATGCAATTTAATTAAAAATGTCCTGCTGCTCCTGCTGCTGGAGCGAGTCGGGCTGGCTAGCGGCCAAGCGGCTGCAGCTGAAAGCGTCACGCTTTCGTCCAGCCAGCCAACCTCCTCCCCGCCGGCCATTGTAGGCAAACATGATGGATCTGAGCTCAGATTTCCCGAGCGCGCTAAACAAACGTGGCCAGCGAACCGGCGACCGGCCACCGTCGACAGGCGACCGGCGACCGTCGACCGGCCACTGGCTGACGGCAGTTCTCACTGCCACTTCTACTAACCGCCAATGTTGTTTGGCCAAAAGGAAGAGTGGCGCTGGTGGTGGTGTTGGTGGCGATGTTGGTGGCGTGGGAGTTGGGCTGTGTCCAGTTTACGATTAAAGAGCTGCGATAAGCAAAAGTGGCAGTTGAAATGCAGCCAAATTAAAAGCCCAAGGCTGTCCCTTGTACCCTTCAGCCCCGCTCCCTTTGGGGTTGCATTTAAGTGAATTACCATACCCAATTAACTTTGTGTGCTGGTCCCCGTTCTCTGGCTTTCGCTGGCTCTTTCATCATCGCACGGCCTCTTTAATCTAATTCAATGGACGACTGGCAGTCACTAGCCACGTTCATTTAACCCTTGTGCGTGGGTGGTTAGAAGCGCCGCGGGGTGGAAGAGGGGCGGCAACCAAATTAGCTGGTAATTCATTGGAAAAACTACAACAAAAAAAAATACACACGAACAATGAATGAAAATGACAAATACGCATCGCTAATCCCGCCGCACACACATTCGTGTAGGTGCGCGTGTGTGCGTGTGTAAATTAAATTCACTTTGATGTTCGTAATGCGATGAATTTAATTTAGTTAGCGCAGCTTGTGTACCTCAAATTAAATTTGAAATATGAAAAATACAAAACCGTTGAAAGCTTAAAATGAATTATTTAAAATTCCAGGGAAAAAAATGTCTGATGCATTTAGAGGACTTTTTAAAAAACAGGCGGGCATTTCATATCCAGATTTGATTTTCCATTATCTGATGACTTTTGTTGCTCTAATTTCCGGCTAATAAAATAGAATTTGATTTCATTTTTTCCCGAATCCATTGATTTTATTTTGTTAGATAATTTAAACAAATTAATTCTTAACCACCGGCCAGCTGACTTTAATCACCTAATAAATTGAGCGGAAGAGAGTTGACTGCCCCCAGAACACAAATTCTCGATTCGATATTTAATATCCTGATTGAAGGGCCGTGCATTTCCCCAACTGTTTTCAAGTTTTGGGTCTCAAATTTCACAATTATCGGAACTCATTTGCGTTTATCTTTTATGTGCCCCGAAATGTAGGCAACACTTTTTTATCAGTTGACCAGCCATCAGCATCAATTGGACTTTTCAAAGGTTGCCGGTTGGCCATTAAATGAAACGATGAAGTAGAAAAACTCAAACAAATGTCAATGGATAATGCAATATGAAACTGAATAATTTGCTTGTGGGCCCCGAGGGGAATCCATGGAGAACTTTTGTTTTGTGGGCCGCGTTTTTTTTCCTGCGTGTTTTTTGCCCGACTCTCCTGTGGTTTCCATGTTTACAAGCCGTAAAACAAATTAGCCGCACTAAAAAACGTACTAATTTTTTCCCTGGGACTCATCGATACTCAATGGGCTGGCCAACCGACTGACCGAAAGGCCATCCGGCCCAACGGCCATCAATGCTGGTGCTGCTTGTTGGCCTGACAATCGAATTATGAGCCATTCATTGGACACCAGCGACAGCTACCGGCGACCGCATATGCCAACGCCCCTTAATTACCACGCCCTATCGTAGGTGTGTGTGTGTATGGTGTGTTTGTGTGTCTGTGCTGTGATTGCTTGGGCAAATTTATTGACGGTTAATGAATTTACAGCGGGACGACGGAGGACAGGCGACAGCAACCAACCCACCAACCCAAGCCTCGTGGCGAGGTCGGGCTGCTCTTTAATATTATTTAGCTGTGGCAGTGATCGACAGAGGGTTATAATGTCTGGCTGGCGTATGGCAAACATCAGGAGGCAAAAGCGACGTGGTTGTCGACGAGGCGGACGGGAGGACGAGAGTCAGAGGAGCTGCTGCTTCCATCTCCTTGCCCACGACCCTGCAGGCGCATTTCTGTTAATTA
Source organism: Lissocephala sabroskyi (assembly GCA_037075105.1). Taxonomy (NCBI): domain Eukaryota; kingdom Metazoa; phylum Arthropoda; class Insecta; order Diptera; family Drosophilidae; genus Lissocephala; species Lissocephala sabroskyi. Next base: position 19,098 of record JBAMCP010000413.1, on the reverse strand, counting down.
CGAAACAGCAACAGAAACAACAGGCACACGCCACGCACACACACACGCAGTGGGATGTCGAGGATATGCAACGAAAGAGCTGAGCTTCCAGAAGCTTAAATGCCCTTATTTGCCGGATAATGAAGAGGACATATCAGCTTGCGGGTAAGAAAATATTTGAAGGGCTTGTACTTCTGTGTTCCCTTCATGTATTCAGGTTTGCAATTGCTTATCTGCATTTTATTACCGTTGCTGTTGCCGAGCTCCCAGCAAAAGAAATTTATTGTTGGCCCTATTGTGAGTACTCTATATATTTTTATAACTTTTTCCAAAGTATCTGGATTGGATTCTGTCTAACTAATCATATTTTCTCAGCTTTGATCTCTGCCAAATGGACAAACCAGAAGAGTCCTACGAGCAACGAGAAGAGTCTTCGTTAGGATGAATAAAAATGAGTTAAGCAATGCAATAGGAATATGGGAAGAGCTAAAGCTTCTCTACAATGCAAGAGCGATTCGAGGCACACAGGGAACCAGAAAAGGAATAGAATCTTCGCTCTTGATCAAAGGATAGAATCGCGAAATAAAAAAATAATACCAAAGCATCGCTTTTGCGAATTTGAGCCAATTCTTAGTCGCTTTGAGGATCTCGGTCAACTTAAGGACAATCCCTTATCGATTTAAAATGGAGAGCACATAAAATTAGCTTTCTGATTAAGCCTGTAATTAAATTCTTTGGACCTAAAGTTTATTCAAAACTTGCTCTTCATTTCTACCCAGGAAATCCAACTTTATCGTCTTAAACAATTAAAATTTCCCACCTGTATACAAAATTCCAGAGTATACAGTCTGCGGTGGTTGAAATTAATTATTGCGCTTGTTTTATTTTTGTATTTAATTGCAGGCAATAAACCAAACGACAGCTCGCCCTTTCTCCCACAGAAAGGAGGCAGGGAAAATGTCGTCGAGGTGGGGCAGTGGCAAAGAGGAGGAGAGGCCGGCAGAGGGACTGCCCGGCATATTGAATTGCAGGCTACTTTGGCCAACGTGCATTGCATTTCATTTGCATTCAAAGGATTTTCGCTTGTGACTTTCATCTTTTGTCAGTTGTTGTTGTTGTCGTTTGTGTGGGCGGATTGGGGGTGTGGCCCGCCGAATGATGAAATTGAATTAAACACACTTATTCCCTGCTCTCAGCCTCGTTGCCACGCAACACAAAAAAGAATGCATTAATGATTATTTATTCATTGGACGAACCGACTCATTTGGCAGCGGACACCGGCGCCGCCTTTATCCTCTTCGTCCTGATCGCTGTCGCGCAGGTTTGTCAGTCATTCTGTCCGCTTCTCAATCAGTTGTATTCATGGGCTTCTTGTTTATTCATTTTCCACTGGCCGCTTTGTATTTCCTGATAGCCTGAATTTCTCTTTCGCCCTACTCCGTCGAAAAAGATGCGAATATTATCATTTCCTTGCTGACTTTCATTTATTTGTGATACGTTTCATTGTGTTCAACTTATGTTCATAATTGGCATTCACTCTGCATTCACCCAAAACGTACCGGAACCCGGAATTTAAGCAGCGAATCGGACATCGAACCGGAAGCACCTTCCAGGTTAATTGGGGCATTTAAGTGAATGAGGGAACTACTCTCTAGTTTAGGGAGAGCCGCTAATAGAGCAAGTACAAGGGGGGACCTCTGTGTCTCCTTCTTCTCGGTTTTCGTTTGAACTTTCTTTGGCCTTCAAAATCTTTCAAAAAGCTTCTCCATTTTCCGAATCAAGGCGGTAAATTGATTGGAGTGCTGTGGAAAAGAACAACGATGGGGATCTTTTATTTATAGTAATCTCTATTTATTTTCCAATCGCGAACGCAAACTTCTTTTTATTCTGATCGGCAACAATCTCTTAGACAGATCGGGAGCAGGTTTTACCTTTGGCTTTTGGCTACACAATTTACGGATTTTGTTTCCTTTGTATTAACAGATCAGTCATATGTCTAATGTTCCCTCCCTTACCATACCTTGGGTCCCTTCTGCTTTTTTGGGTTCAACTGATTTCTCATTGCATCGTTTATAAGTTTAAACTGAAATAATGGATGGAGCCTTTGATAAAACAGAGAGCGCGAGGTTGAATAATATGTCAAAGCCTTAATAAAATTTGTAGGATGATAGAAAAATGTCCCTTCATACCGATAAAAATTCTCACAGATCTTCCCATTGCGTTGCGAGGCGGGGAAATCCTCGTAATAAACTGAATTTTTAATTTCATTTAACCCGTGATATTCGCCGCCATGTCCTCGTTCTTTACGAGGACGTAACGCATTCCTTTTGTATTGAAAATTTACCTCCGACAATTCTTTCTTTGTTGGAACTATCAATTGTGGGGTCGCCGTCATTTGCCTGAGTGGTTAAGTCAGCCATCATTTCCACTCATAACTCAAAAGTTACTGGCACTTTATCAAAAGGAAATGAACAGCCCATAAGGAGACAAGCGACAAGCACACGGAATGCACCAGAGAGAGAGAATGAAATGGGGAGAAGGAGGCTTTCCTTTGGCCGCTGCGTATTGCAGACTTCAATGCAATTTCCGCAATTCACGCAGCAATCGCCAGCAATGAGACAGCAGTGCCTTCAACATGAAACAGGAGAGACACACTTCATTACCACAAATTGTTATTAGCATATGTTAGTGGCCTGCCGCACAGTCGTGGGCAAGGCGACGGCGGGTCGCAGGTCGACGGGGCGGGTGAGTGCAGCAAGTCAAGGAGCCACTCAACTGCTGACGTGGCTGCCGCACAGTGGCAACAGCGAGGCAGCGAGGCAAACAGCAAACAAGCGCAAGTGATGCAATTACCAGGCTGAGAGCACAGCAGGCGGTCCGCGCTGACAAGGACTCCTCGCTGTCTGCAAGTTTAGCGGCTATGTCGTCGGGCTGGACTGACGGGCTAGAAAAATTCACCGAAATCAGACCAAGCCACATTGGTTAATCTCATTAAAAAGCCATTAAGACAGACTAACCAAGCTCACGATTTGAGAAAGCCCCCCGATCTTGACTTAGGAACTTTAGTGAATCGGGCAGTTGGGGACTTAAAGTGGTGAGCTCTAAATTTTATTTTGTTGGTCACATTTCATTCCTAAAATTTTCAATTGTGATTAGCGAGGAAGCTAAACTCGAGGCTTAAGCAATCTCTCAATTTCGTTCAATGAAAATGAAATGAATTCACCTTCAAGAATTAACCCCGCGATTCCTTTGGACTCGATAGCCGAATTCAAACCAAACTTGCATTTCCAATTAATGGATTCTCTGCTGTTTTCGATTATTTCAGGCCTTCAGTGAGCTTATCGTGGCTTATAAATCTTAGCATCCTAGCTTCGTTTAGTCCTTTTCGGCTTATAAGTTCGCCTGACTCACGCACCTCGCAAATCTTGAGGGAGGGGAAAGAGCAGCCACTAATTGACCGACTTTTGCGAAAGTTTGGCCTCCAAATCGGCCAACATGAATCATAAACACATTTGAATTATGACTTCCCCGCCCTGCCACGCCCCCTAGCTGCCTCCTGCAGTCGAGAAGGAGCACAGAAAAAATGTTGGTATTTTTCTCAAGACGATTTTGACTTTCTTCTGTTGCCGCCGCCACGCCTCCGCTGCCCACTCACGCCCACGTCTCGGCCTCGGCATAACGAGATAAATCATTTCAGACAGCGTCATTAGTTGTTGGCCGTAATCATTTTGGCCAACTAAGTTGTCGCTGTTGTTGTTGCCGTGGCTGCTGACAGCCAACCAGGACAATTATGATGATGATGATGATGATGATGCTGCTGCCGGTGGCTGAGATGGCGACTCACTCGCACACACGGTGAACTGATGGACTCCTGACATTATGTATACGCAGCGTGGTCCAGGCCAGGCACCTACGAGCGGTTAGTCGTCGGCCGCTTGCGTGTTTCGGCGGTTGGCTTTTCCGTGTTGTCATTTTTGGCCAGCCCACCGACGGGCGGCAGGTGGGGACGGTAAATGGTAAATTTCTTTTTAATTTGAGACATTCACTCAAAGTCATAGTCATGTTGGAATATTAATGCCTTTGGGGCGGTCATTTGGCTGCTGTGGTTGTTGTCCACGTACCGCCAATGACTTGTAATTTATGACGCTGGGCAGCGGCGGCGAAAGCCATCAGATTTTTTTACGCCGCCACAAAAGTAAAACGAAATGAGAGCAAAATAAAAATCAGGTCCACAAGGCGGTCCGAAATGCTTTTAGATCAGTTCATTTTGGATCTGCGCTCCGTTTGGTTTCGTTGAGAAATTTTGCTGAGAGTTGGATAGCAAATTTGGAGTGTTGAAATAAAGCCTAAGTCAACAAAGAAGTCCGATTGGATTTGTTGGCTTTTGTGAAGTCGAGCTTAGAAGTTTTTCCTGTTACAAAACACAAACCATTTCTTCAGTTCGAAAAAAAACATATAAAATCTAAGATTCGGTTTATGAGAACGTTGAATTAGACCACAAATCTAAGAGGCTCTTTCAATCATTTCTGTTGCTCCTCTTCGTCTCCCTCTCCTTTCTTCATTCCCTCTCTGTACAGCCCATTTTCATACACTCGTTCCCATGTCCTTTCTCCTATTTTATGCTATGACGTAAGTTACTTTTGCCATTTCGAGATGACTAAATATTTCCCTCGCCTTGTTGCTGCTTGGAAAGGAACTTCTGGTTCCCCAAATGACCATCGTTTTCTCGATGCGTGGAGGATAAAATGCTTTCGGCCATTTGAATATGATGCTGGCCAATGGCTGTGGTGAGTGCCACATCTGTTACTAATGGGATGACAGTGGCAAACAAATGGAGAAATGGATGGACATCCACACACACCCACACACACACGCACACACGTTCTCATGAAGAAAACTTCCATTTCCTTGCACCCGCCGAGCGGGCCGGCGAGTCCGTGAGCAATCTCAACAGCTTGGCCAGCCGGGCAGCATCTTTGTAGACTTTATTTCTAAATCTCATTACCAAATGGTGTCCCTTTGCAGCAGACGTCACCCGATGGAGCCGCCGGGCCACCCGCGTCCATGTGTCCGACGTGAAATAAACGAGCATTAATGCGATGCGGGTGTGGGCGGCTAGTGGGGTGGCAAGCTGGAGCGAGTGGGTGACTTCGTTACACCCACTGATACACCTAGGAAATCCAATAATCTATAAGCGGGTTAGCAGGCAAACAGCATAGGGGAGCAGGACCGGAAGCCTGTCAGGCCTGGGGGATCGAAATTTAAGCCGAACTTGCAGATGGGGAAGAGCTTCCCAAATGAACAGGGAGAAATACTGTAATTGGGAGAGGATAGGCTCGAAATATTTAGATCACATGACATATAAAAGATGTGAATAGATCAATTCAAACAGAAACAATGAAAAGAACAGGAAACCCGGTTAGAAATTCGGAATAAAGGAGCAAACTAAGCTATGAAAATCCATCAATCAATCAGAAAGTAAGAGAAGTTCTAACGGGCAAAGAAGCATTGCATAAAGCGGCGACAGGAGCAAAAAATGCTCGGGAGGCGATAAGGTGAGGAATGCGTGGTGTCGAGCTATTAAATTTAAACAGATACAATGAGTAGAATAGGAAACAATTTCTAAGGCCCGCGAGCGAACGATGTGGATGGAATCTTAGCTAGTGACCAGTGAACAAGAAGGATTACTGAGACATTTTCAACAATGCAAGATTGCTGATCAGAAAGAGAGAAGTCCAGCACACCGGCATTCACTTTATATTTTCCGGACGTTGCAGAATGAAATCGTACAATAATTTTCCGTCCTGAAATGTAGTAGAACCGAAGCAATTCGTTGAAGGGAGCAGGTGTTCAGTTATCAGGTTCTACTATAAATGAAGAAAGCGATCTTTCACCAAGACAATGCGCCGAGCTTCGTATATTGTGTCAGGATCAATTTTCTATATTCTCTCGTTTGGTATTGAATTTGTCGTTTCTCGAAGACTATATTTCCTAAAATTAAATTGTGTTAAAGGTTCTCTGACTTATTTTCTATTAAAAATAACATTAAAAAATTCCCAAGTCTTTTAACTTTAGTAACCGTAATATTTTCCAAAATCCCGATCCTCGTTCCGCCGCCAAAAATTCCCATTCCCATTACCCTGAGGCTCGCTGGTGTGGCCTGCCCAGCCGCTCTCGAATAGAAAATTGCTTTCTAAGTGGAATTAGCTTTTCGTAATGACCAGCATTCCTCCAATATCTCATCAAAATCTCGCCAGGAAACTGCGCCACCGAAGGCCCCCAAACGAAACGAAATCGAAGCCAACTTAATCGCTTGTGTAATGACTGCATTCGACTTTTCTAATTAGCAGCCAGTCGACGTCATCGCTGCTGTCCCCCGAGCCGAAGCTCAAGCTCGTGACGGTGTCTCATGTCCTGTGGAGGATGCAGGGGCGCGGGGGGAGAATAAATATTAATTTGGCGTGGCCGGCGTGGCCATCACCGTTCGTGCTTCCATTGCATTTGGCTGGCTCGCTTGGTTTGGCTGGGCACGGAAATTTATAAACAACGTGCAACAAATTTTCACTTATTGCGCGCACTCGACCAACAACAACAGCCAAGGGAATGTGTCGCGAGCCTGGGATGTGGTAAGTGGAACGTCGTCCCGAGCAATTGCAGTCCTTCCCGCTCCCCCAGATGACAAGAGTTGAACGCGAACGCAGTAAATTTTCGTATTTAATTTTCTTTTTTTCCCCCTTGGCTGCTCGGCTGGTGAGTCTTGGCTGCTTGCCAGCGACTCGAGGGCGGAGCTGCAACTTCCGCTTCCGTTGCTGGTGGCAATGGTCGGTCTGTTCGGTTGGCTCGGTCTGTCCGGCTGGCCGCCGTCCGGGTCTGTTGTGCTATCGCTTTTAATGGTCCACGTCCAATTTGATTACAAATGTCATCCATTCGCTGGCCGGCAACGCCAACGCCAGCGCCGCCGATGCTCCTCCCGCCCTCAAAAAACAAACCAAAATTCCACATTTCCCCCTAATGAAGTTATTTCAATTTTGGGTAGGCCACCCACGGCCCCCACCGCCCCCGCTGGGGCGTCTTCTATCAGCTGTTTTGAATGTCTTCGGTCGCGACCTTTGGGAAAGTTGGGCATGAAATTTACGCCATTAAGTTAATTGCCCGGCGGTTGACCCAAATCAAATGAGATTTTCCAGCCATCCTGCGTCCTTTCGTCCCACAACAGCTGCTGCAGCGTGCGACCCTCCCGAGATTTCTCATTTTGGAAATTTCTCATCATTTTTTTTTTTTTGCTGCGTGTGTTTAAGGACGAAGTTGAAATTTCTGAAATTGTCAACTTTCCAGCCTAGCAGGGGGCGGAGGGCGGGGGTGTGATGAAGTTTGCCCTGCGGGCCATCGAAGTTGATTAAAAAACCCGGAGAAAATCGCCGGACCAATCCAAACAAAAAGCAGACGAGAGAAGTTTACACGGAAGATTTAAAAACGAAAGCTTAGCGAGTCAAAGAGAAGAACACAAAGTCGTCGAGCGGCTGCAAGGACCTCGCCCGCCTCCATCCTCGGCCGGTTCGATTTACTGGCTTTAAGCCCAAAAGTACTTGGAACATATTTGCTATCAGTTGCCGTCCAGTTGGTGCCCCCCACCCACTGCCTCTGGCGCTGTTTGTCTGTCTTGGCCGCGCCGTCGTCCTGAAGGGTATAAGTTTCCTCCTGCTGGCCGTCTGTCTGTCTGTCTGTGTCGTCCGCGGTTGGCAGTGCTGCCAAGTGTTGCATCCGCTTCCTGTTGATAGTCAGTGGTGTGTAAATAGAAAATGTACTGTTATTTTTATTTATTTGCGGCACCTCAGCTGCTGGCATTGCCAAAAAAAAGCGTCCACCCCGAAGGATCGGGATCGGGAGGGGCCCGTTGCCGTTTCTGGGGTCTCTGATTGTTTGACAAACGCCAACAAAAGTCCTGCAATTAAAACGACTTTCATTAAAAACGCAAATTTCACATGGAAAATGAAGAGCGGGAAGGTTGAGAGGGGATCCTCCGGTATCCTCTTCAGTCTCCGCAAAGTGTTTGTTTTCATGCAACTTAGCTGGCTCGCTGGATTGGGTGGAGGGGGCGGGTGAGAGTACTTAACTTGATGTCACCAAACAAAAGCACTCAAGGCAACGCGAAGGCAAGAAAAAAATCCTGCCGGCCGGGCCTCCCTGCCACCCATAAAGAGCGATAAAAATATAATGAAATGCCAAAATCCCCCGCCCCCACGGGGTGACAACAAAAGGACTCAAAATGCCAAGGACTCCTGGGCACCGCCACCCACACATGTGTCTCCATTGTCTGGCTGCTGTCTGATGCTTTGTCCTTGCCTCCCAGCGCTCCCTGCACTCGCTGCACTCTTGGTCCTTGGGCCTGTCAAGTTGTCGTCCTGACAGCCGCTCGGCGGGGCGGCGGGGATTGATGACGAAACATTTAGTAGATTGCACGGCAATTGGACAGGAGAGCCGACCTGCCATTCTAACGGTTAAGTGGTTGCGGTTGCCTCTCCGTCTCCAAATTGCATTTCAATGGCCGAACGGCAGAGTTCACCTGTTGCCAGGGTTGCCATTGCTTCGTTTTTGAAGGTCTCAATCGAAAAATGCAAGCGGGGAAAGAAACCCGAATCGGAGAACTTTGGACGTTTTCTTTAAGAGCAAAGAAAATGGTATTGTAAAATAGCAAAATATAAGGCAAATAGAATATACGAAAGGGTTCTTTATAGCTTTGCGAATATTGGAGGATAAGAAATAAGAGGAGAAGAGAATAAGAAGAGACGACAGGGATTTCAGTTGCTGGAGGAACTTTGGAAAGCAAAGAACTTCTACAAGAAATTCTTAATAATTCTCGAAATATTAGACACTTATTATTATTCTTGTCTTTTAGATCTTTCTTAGATTATCAGCATATAACATTTATGAGGAATTTTAATTGTAGTCTTTTAAAGAAGAAAGAAAATAATTTGGACAATTCGTCTCGATCTTAAGAAACCTTATATGCAAATTTTTTGCAGTCTCACCAAGAAAAGGCTTTTAAATAAAATGAATCAGAAGAAGAAGAAAGTAATGAAGCCCTTTAATACTTATAGAACTGCTGATGGTTTTTCAGGGAGTTAGTCGGTTTCATCAGCATTCGGATCTCTCTAGTTCTCTGGCTATAATGAGCCCTCGAAGATATCTTAAGCTCATGAGGACTTATAAAGATCCCAAGATCCCTTCCATTTCCTTAAATGTAATCAGTGTTTACCATTCCGTTTATTTTCTCCCTTATTCACTTTTAATTCCTCCTAAAACTTCAAAAGCTGAACTTTAAATGGTCAAGTTTTTGTTAGGAATTTTGGCCAACACAAAAAATCGATGCATGCAAAACGAATTTAATTTCCCCAACTTGTCGGCAAATTTTATAATTGAAAATCCTAACACACACACTCACACACACACACAGGCTCCATGCATCAGTGGAACGCAACCACAAGAGACAATTCGGCAGGCTGGCCGGCCTTCCCGTAGGCCGAAGGACGAGTCGAGTGGCCCGGCCAGCGAGGCTGCCTGCCAACGCAGGCGGCAAACCGTTAGCCACAATGTCTGAGTATGGGTGGATGACAGAGGGGAGGGCAAAGGCGACGGCCCAGCTGCCGATGCAGTTAAAAACGCACACACACACGGACGGAGGAAACCGGCCACCCCGCCCACTGCCCCCAAAAATCAGGCGGCACTTTCAGGACAGCAGCGTCGTCGGCGTCGAGTGGCCCCGGCGGGCAATTGGATATAATTTCTAATTACACGCTTGGACGGACGTTTTTGCTGTTAGTTTTGCTTTACTGATATATCAACCCTCCACCCCCGCGTGGGTCCTTCGGCTGGCCAGCCTGGCGGGTGTGGAAATTTACAACTTTCAATTTTTATTTCCTGTTTGAAAACTTAAAAATGTCAGTTAATCTATCACCTCCCCCTCCGACGCTTCTAACTTCTCCTGCAATTCACACGAATTGCATATTTTCTGTTTTTAATGAGCAGCCGCCCTTCCCCTCCCCTCCCCCACCCTTGACTACCCTTCAAGTTGTCCGCTCTTCTTTTCCTCCGTCTCATAGCGAATTGCAATTGTCGGCTGCGCTGCCGCTACTGTCAGCGCACTTGAGCACGCGCCAAACGTCACTGGGCCTGTTCCCGTTATGACAAGAGTCAAATTATCAAGCCGACGCTCCCCCCTCCTCTTTTGAGCTTGGGTTTTTTTTCGCTCTCTGCTTAAATTACAAGAGGCAAATTTGACGCGCGAGCGGCTGCAGCGGCGACAGTAAAAACTTCCAAAAGCAACAACCCAACCAACAACAATGACAACAGCGGCGTCGACAGCACGACAGCCCTAGAAGAAGAAGAAGAGACGGCGACAGCGACAGCGACAGCCGCCTTGTTAATTTTTACCCAGCCCCCCATTCGTCCTTGCCTTGCAGCAGCGCAAAATGACAGCACAAAAAAGTAAATAAGAAAGCAAAGCTCCAAAAAGGAAAGTGGGTGGGGGAACTGATACATCCTGTAATGATTATTAGCGGACATCCATACCGATATTTTCGCTTTCCTTCTCTCCCGAAAGATCACCGCCTTTGACGGGCATCCTTTTCTGCCCGGTCCATTTGGCTGCACTCGACGGGCGCCCTCAAGTGCAGCAGCGGCCGCTGGAGTGCCTGCCCAGTGCGAAGGACATTTCTACCTTGTCATAAATCTCGGCCACTCCGGCCGACAACTGTTACGGTGGCTAATTAGCGCCACTCTCGGCCTCAGAGCCTTCGTCCTTCCACCGCAAAGTTAACGAGTCGACGAGTGCCCACCCCGGTAAGAAAATCCGCGCATCAATGGAAAGGATACGCGGGGGTGGGGGCAACAATTAGTGAGCAACCAACTAGCAGGTTTAGTGGACGCTGCCACAAAGTGGCTGCCACAGAAGGAGGCGCCCCGGCTGACTGACGGGCTGGCTAACTGGCAGCTTCGCTGGCTGATGCATTTATTTTAACATCTCGCTGGGGCACAGGCACTTCTGCACGTTCCCGTTACACCGCCCAGGACCTCCCCCCCCCCTGTCTCTCACACGGGGTGGGGAAAGCTTTTTCGAGAGCCCGCGCGCTTTGCCTTTGCATGTCAAAAGTCATCAGTTTTATCGTCTGGCAGCATCACACGGACAAAGCCATCGGTGGCCTCCGTCCCAATACAGCCTCCCCCCACCCCTCTTCACTCATCGCATCCTTGGTAGCCTGGCCGGCAGTGGCGCACTTGGCAAGACAGCAGCCATTTAGTTGGATGCCCTTAGCGCCTCCACTCTCCGTTGGCATCCTTGACTGTGGCAATATTATGACTCCGGGCAGCCGGATCGACCTTCCCCGCACCCCCGCCCCGCACCTCTTCATATATTGCAATTCATAAGCCGGCGATTTAGTTGGCAGAAGACACGGGCTCTCCAGCGGACTCCATGGCGGACAGAGGGACAGACAGATGGACCTACAGAGCAACTGTTTTTATTCCTACTTGCGGTGAACCAGAGCATCAAGGATCTGTCCTCAGGGGGCTCGGGGACGGAGTCCGGGCGATTTGTCTTCGGTCGCTGCGACTTGCAAGTCGAAAATGAAAATTTGACACTGATGGTGTTTATATTTTCGGAGGTTTTCCGAGTCTTACAGCACGAAAAAGCCGATTAGACGGTTTTTCAGCGGATGCAAGAAGTGTAGACATTTTTCAAAAAGTCCGCTAAGGAATTTGTGGGGTCAAAGATGAACAACGGAACAGGCGATATGTCTTTCCGATTTCGAGTAGGTAAATACCTATTTTTGGGTAGAGGAAGTTGGGTAGATTTGTCAGACATAAAGAAAAGATTGAGGAAGTGAAAGAAAGAATCGGGAAAGGTTTAATTTGTTCACATTGAAGGGTCGAGAAATTAAAGCTCAAGATCGACCAGACGAAAGAGTTTCAAGGTTTTGAATCTTTAAACAAACATTGAACTAAGATTAAGATATATAGATATAATAGAGCTCTCAAAAAATATCCTCTTCCTTAATTGGCCTCAAATCTGTTGAAGGAAATCTTTTCCCCTTTAAAAATCAAACGCTTGACTGATTATATTTTCTTTCATTTATTATCGTACATAATTTCCGATTCATCCGATAATTTTTTACACACTTATTTACATGAATAGATAATATTTTTCGAAAAAGCCCTTCAAACACACGAAAAGAAAATTAAACAATTACGAAAAATGTTCTTAACATTGAGGCGATTTCTAGGTTAGCTTCGTTCGATTTCCGATTTCGTATTTACAGTAATTTACACACACGAAAAGCACACATAATTTCCAGTCCATCGGATCATCGATTTCGATATCGTCTGGAATTGTTACCCAATCATTGTTCCAATATTTGCCCGGTAATTTTGTTCATTTATATAAAAAATGTACATTAATTTGATCTCAGATTCCTCTGAGGGAATTCCCTTAAGTTTTATCATAGATATTTGTAATTATTGTTCTCTCTCTTTCGAAGATCCTTTCAGCGGTGTTCCTCGACGGGTTGGCTAACGAACTCTCTGCGAATATATAAATTCTTTGCCTTCTTTGGATTTGCTTTGGTCGCTGCTATTTACAGAATGCCTGCTAAATGATATATATATGAATATATATATATATGTATCGAAGTCCTTTCGTATAAATTCTGTAGAGTTTATCTAATATCCCTCTGGGCAATCCGCTGATCTAATTTCTGTATAAAAATATTCCTCCATTTCACAATCGACTAATTAACGATTTCTCAAACGCCTTCTTTGGGGTTACACTTGAGAGACCCCCAGCTTGGCCAGGTTCCCCAAAGTGATGGCATCGCCGGGCTGCAACTTCAACGCCGCCTTATAGCTCGCGGCTGCATGATGAGTCCTTCCCAGAAGATGCAAAATCGCCCCGAGATTTGTATGCGCGTGGGCATCGTCCGGTCGCAGGGTCACAGCCTGAAATGCAAACAAATGGGGAGTTTGAGATATCCCAAAACTTTAGTAGAAAAGATAAGATCACTCACCTTTCTGTACCAGACTTCGGCCTCAACTTTCCGGTCCAAAAGCCGTAGGGCTGTCGCCGCTGCCACCACAAGGCCGTAGTCCGTGGGCGCCAATTCGGCGGCTCTTTGGTGGTAAACGGCTGCCTCCCGCGGCCGCGACTGCAGAGCCAGGAATTCAGCTGGAAATATAAAAACCGAGCTTAGCTTAACTGAGAACTAAACTTAGGGAAGCTGGTGATTCCTCTTGGTGGTTATAGAATCTCCTCCTTTTTAAATATTTCCACTCACCGTAATGATAGTACACGCTAGCCTGCTCGGGAGCCAGTTTCAGGGCCCGCTTGAACCACATCTCAGCCTCGGCAGCCCGGCTGCTCTGTAGGAAACAAAAGAAGAGAGAAACCTTTAACTCCACCTTCATCGTCGATTTGAAACACTTACATTTCGCGCCAGCGTGATGCCGTAGGAGAGATGAGCGGCCACCTGGTTGGGCTGCAGTTCGAGGGCCGCCCGGTGATGCCGCTCGGCCTCGTCCCACTGTTCCAGCCGCCCGAACACATCGCCAATCCGCTGGTAGAGGACCTCGCGCTGCTGCCGGTGGTGGGGCAGAGCCGCCAGAGCCTCGCGGTAGACGGCCAGGGCCCGCTGCAGCTTCCCCTGTTCGACGTAGAGGGCACCGAGTTGGAGGTAAGCCGAACTTCTGGCCTGCTCGTGGGCGGGGCGATCGCGCACCGACGCGCCGTCCAGAGTGGCGGCCACTTGGAGGATTTCAATGGCCTCTTGGCGGCGCCCCAGCGCTATGAATGATATGCCCAGATTCAGGTAGGCCACTGTTGTTGGGGGAGGGAAGAATGAAAGTGATGGGTTGAGTGATTGACTGCTTGTTGCTTTCTGGGTCAGAGCCTCCGCCCCGTTGGGTGCGCCACTCACCTGCCAAATTCGGTCGGAATTTAATGGCTCGCTGGAAAGACTCAATGGCCGACTGGTAGTCCCGCTGGTTCTGGTGCACGATGCCCCTGCAGAATAAAAAGGACACGAACGGTGAGCAAGTGAAAGTGTTGACATCATTCAAATGACAGTCTCGCCGGCTGCAACTGCAGCTGGCAATTTAGCCCACTCGAGGCATTCGAGGTTTAATTAGAGAAAACTCAGGGCCACTTTATGCTTAGCCACTTGACGGCGACAAGGAGCGCGACCGCCGCCAACTGACAGACGATCCAAGCAACTGACAAACTGACAGCTGAGATGAAGAAGGCGCTGCCAAAGAAAAAGGAGTAGAAGTGGCTGGAGGTGCCGCCACAAGCAGGCCAATGTAGGCCAGGGAACAGAGCCGTTGTCGAGGTTTTGGTGGGGCAAGTCGACGTCTTTCACATTAAACAAACCAGCGGTGATGCCAGGCAAATCAGAGGCGGATGGTGGGAGATAAATGAGTACAAAATTGGAGGGAAGTGTACGCGGCTTTTCAGGTATAAATTAAAGTGAATTTCATTAAAGAATGTTGACTTTCCTCACTGAGAAGAAGTCGAAAACTCACAGCTTAGAAATTGAGAGTGAACTACCAGAAACAGTCAAAGTGATGGCTTTCATTGGGGGAGGAAATTACTGAGATATAACCGATTTTTAAACAAGGAATTGTATCATTTTTAAAGTGTCAGTTTCCCTAAGCCAAACCATTCCAACGGTGCTGTAACTTTAATGAAACTATAGGCAAGTTACCCTTTCCGAAGATCTAATATTACCAGAAATATTATAAATTCTTCAAGTCGCAACTGCTATGGCAACACTGGCAGTCGAGCCCGCCTTGCTGTTGGCGTGCTCGCCAAAGAGGGGAAAAAAATTAAATTACATAGCTCAGTGATTTTTGGTGGCAATTCACCCACAATCCTCCGCCTCCCCCTGCCGCTTGGGGTTGTTGTGACAGTTGCCTCTTCAATTTCCACAACAATTCGCATACTCGAGGCGGCAACAACCAGCTGCAAATATCGATGGAAGGTCCTTCGTCATACCTCCCTTCGGCCTTCCCGCAGATGCAAGTAGGTTTTCTTAACTGTCTGTTTGCCCATCCGTCTCTCACTGTCTGTCTGTCTATGTGCCTGTGTGTGTGAGGGAAAATATTTCAGTTGAGACGGCAACTCTACCGCAATCAGTCAAGCAAACGACACATGCCGTGAGCTATGCTATTGATGACATGAATTGACTCGTGGCAAGCGAATTCTCAACATCTCCACCCAACCCCACCCATCATCCCTCTACCCGAACTCAGCTGGTGTTCTGGTATTTTCATATTAGCGACGCACAGTGGGTCGCAGGAACTTGTTAGTGACCTAAAAATGGGTTGTGTCTCCTTAAGTCCGAAACTGAAATTCCTCAGAATATCTTACGTTTGAACCTTTTGAACTCATGCACTCTCATTTCACACTTTCCTAGGACTTCAACAGGTTTGATTGATCCTCCCATAGAATCTTCTTGGACTCATGTAATCCAATTTGCCGCTTTCTTAGGTTTGATTGAATCATTCGACTTCTCTCATTTGATTCTTGTCTTCTTTAATATATTTGATTTTCTTCTCTTTTTTATTCCATTCTCTTTCAATTTCGCGCCACTGTAACTACCACGATGGCGGTCGTGTGGGTCTGACAACATTGATTTTCGATTATCACCGAGCGTCGCACTTCGGCTTAATGATGAGTTGCCTGCCGCCCAAGGCCACACAAAAGGCCGGCACGTTGCCGCCGCCATGCAGCTGCCAATTCCGTTGGCCGAAATGCATTAAATTGATTAGCCAAGTGCAATCACCTCCAACGGTTTGTAAAATTCACGCACACCGAATATCCTCTCGCCGGCAAAAGCAACTCTGCGTTTGCCACTTGACTGCTCGGCGCGTCCCGCTCCGCTCCACTCGGCTCGGCTTGGTTCCTTTTATGATGCTTTTCTATGCAGCTGTCATTTCGTAGTTTTACTGTTGTTGTCCTCATTGTCAGGCGCTGACAGGCAGCGCGAGGACAACGACGACTGCCGCCATCTAGCGGCATTGGGGAGGAGACAACGGAAGGAGGCTGGCGGCTTCCACTGCCCAGCGTTGTTGTCCCGAGGATGCTCTACTTCAGGGACTGACTGACGGTGCCGGCGGAAGGACTCTGCCAGGTGCATTGTAGGCATGGGCGTGGGTGAAAGTCGGATTTACAGAATGGGATTTAAATGACGCGCTGTTTGGCATTGTATGATGTCCTGGTCTGTCTTTACGCCTTATCCTTCTGCTTCTTCTCCTCCTCCTTTCTGCATGTTTGTGCATCTTTTGTAGGCAACTTTTTCCCGGTTTTATTGTCGCACAGCCAACGACGACTGCAAGCATGGACCGTGTAATGGAGGCTCGTAAATGCGCAGTCGCATTGCAAAAATGCCAACGAGGATAATGAAAATTACATGCCACACACACACACTCGCATGCAGATGGAGATGCACAGTGAGTGGGTCTTTGGGATTGCAGAAAGCAGAAAGCAGGCCAATAACGGCATTTATGTTGGCCCCCTGGGCAGGATGCATGTCAGTCACGACGCAAGCCAATAAATTTGAGACGCGCCAGCGTGACGGAAAATGCGGTCGCCCTACAAACTGTCATCAAAATAGAGCAACTCGTAGTCGCTGTCGAAATTGCTGGCCAACAAGGCAATGCAAAGGGTCAAAAGGATAAAAATTGGAAAGCTATAGAGAAAACGTTTGACGTTTGCTTTAAGGAGACTTTGTGACTCACGAACTTGGTCAAAGCTTCCCTGTTTTAGGGTCGTAGAATCTAGAGCGACGGCTCGATCGGTAAAAGAAACTAACATTCGTCTTACCCTATCGAGGGGTAAAGGGTATTAAAATCTAAAGAGCAGTTCAAATCATACTAAGAATTCAGACTAAGCGACTTCCATCGTCAGTGAAAAGTTCTGGACGCTTTCTAATCTAAAGTTCGAGGACTGCAGGATCCTTGATACTTACAAGTTGAAATGAACGTCTGCCATGTTGGGCCGATATTTGATGGCCTGTTGCAGGGCCAATTTGGCTTCCTCGTAGCGAGCCTGCGAGCTCAGTACACTGCCCAGATTACCGAGGGCTGCAAAAAAGTAGATTTTCCCATAAATCAAATCCCAAAATTTCCAAGCTTCGCCCGTCCAACTCACCTTTGGGCGGATTGACGGTGATTGCGCTCCGAAACAGACTCTCCTCGTCCCGCCAGTCGGCATTCCGTCGCACAGTCCGCACACCAAAGGCCCCAAGCAAGATGGCCAGGCAAATCAGGAGAGCCACACGCTGGCGCCACGACGAATCCCCCGACGCTGGCAGCCGCCCCACCAAATGACCGACTCCATACCCGACGAGCAGGCAAAATCCAACGCTGGGCAGGTACAACAGGCGTTCGGCCACCACAAAGCCCACGTAGAAGAACAGGTTGCTCGCCGGCAAGAACGGCAAGGTGAGGAACGCGCAGGACACCAGCAAAATGCAGGCATGCCGGGCTGGCGGCCCCAGCGCCCCCACTGCCAAAGGCAGCGACGACGGCCTCAGGCTCGTACAAGTGGAGCTGCTGGTGGAACTGCTGGCCGAGCTGGTGGAGCTGCCGCAGCTCTTGTTGCTGGCCGTGGTGCTGTTGCTGCAGCTGCTGCTGCTCCTCGAGCCGCGGAACGTTTTGTGGAAGGCCAAGTTGAGCGCCGATGCGGCGCCGGAAGACACAAGGTGAGTGGCGGAGCTGCCGAACACGAGGCTCTCCGCGGGCAGCAGGGAGGAGGAGGCGCCACTGCCGCTGCCGTTAGAGCCGCTGCTGTGGTTGTTGTTGCAGTCGCTGCAGGGAAGCCCTCCGTTCGGCTGGTAGGCCGCCTCAAAGGCGGCCAATTTGCTTCTGCCGGCCAGCCGCTTGCGCTTGGAGCGCGACTTGCGACTGCTGCTGCCGCCCAGCATCTGGATGTGGTAGACCTCGCCCTCGGCCTGGGGGTGAGAAGGGTCCTGGCCGCGGCTGCGCCACAAGACCTTCAAGCTGTGCCAGGCTATGGCGGTGAGGATGCCGTAGAACCCGAAGGACTGCACATTTCGGCGATCCCAAAGGCTCGTGACCCGTGGCAGGGCGTCCATGCCCCAGTCGAAGCTCAGGACCTGCGGCTGCACCAGCAGCTTGAAGTTGAAGACGGGCAGGTAGAGGAATGTAAGCAGGCGCGTCCACAGCGACCCCGACCGGGCGATGGGATTGTCGGCCGTGGAGAAGGCGGTCTGGGGCCGTGGCAGGATCACCAGGCGGCCGTACACCAGCCCCGCCAGGGTCACAAGCACCAGGCAAAGTGACCTTCGGCGCAGCTGGAAAAAAGCACCAAAATGTCAGCAAAGAATTTCAGCGATTTTTGCACCGCCCCACTTACCTTGTCCCTGGGGCCGCTGAGCGCGTGCACCACCTCGAGCAGGACGCACATGAGCAGGGCCGTAATGGCCGTCTCCTTGCAGAGAAGCGCCGCCAATGCCATCACCAGGGCCACGCCCAGCGCCAGCCACTGCCTCGGATCGGCGGACTCGCGCCACCGCATGTGACGCAAATAACTGAGGTACGTGAGCAAATAGCAAACGCAGGCGGCCACGTCCGCCCGGCCGACCACACCGGCCACCGCCTCCGTGTGGATGGGATGGGCGGCGAAGAGGGCGCCAGCGGCCAGGACCGCCCACACGGAGGCAAGGAGCGTCCGGGCCACACGCACCACCAAAGCTGTGGCCACACAATGCAGCAAATTGTTGACCAAGTGGAAGCCCCAGGGCACGAAGCCGCCGCTGAGAAAGTAGTTCAAACGAAAACTTAGCACACACAAGGGCCGCCAGGAGCCGTGGGAGCCGCTGTCCGTCAGCGGTGTGCCCCAGAAATCATGTCCGAATGTCCGGGGCCAGCTCACCGCACCGGAAACATCGGGATTGGTCAGGATGGCGCGTCTGTGGGGAGAGACAAAGCCACAAAAGATTAGACAAAGGCCGCCACGAAACTCGGGAATTAAATAATTAGATAATGGACGGGGGGCAACCGAAAGGCAAAGATCTCAAAGTCCTTCGGCCTAACATTTGCTGAAGGCTT